>JAOEHY010050535.1:0-10834 GCA_025447955.1 Psilopsiagon aurifrons
GGACACCTGACCCAAACTGACCAAAGAGGTATTCCATATCACAGCACGTCATGCCCACTATATAAACTGGGGGCAGTCACCCGGAAGGGTGAGATCACTGCTGGGTTGGGCTGGGTATCGGTCAGCAGGTGGTGAGCAGTTGTATTCTCTTCCCTTGTTATTTCCCTTGTCTTTATTATTATTGGCGGTAGCAGCAGTGGTTTGTGTTATAGCTTAGTTACTGGACTGTTCTTACCTCAACCAGTGGGAGTTACATTCTTTTGACTCTCCTCCCCATCCCTCTGGGAGTGGGGGGAAGAAGGCGGGTGGAGCTAACGAACTGTGTGGCTGGTTTACGGCTGGGCTTAAACCACAACAGTATTCTAAAATGGAGTAAATTCCTTCATAGATTTATAAGAAGCAAAATCCACCATTTCTGGAACAGAAGGAAGAAAAGCAACTAAACATGCCACAGAGATAGTTATTGTGGAAAAGCCTTTAAGCAAATGCAATCTGGCAGAATGAAACTATATGAATATAGGGAAGAAAGAACGAAATATGAGATTCACAGATAAGATTTAAAATCATGCTTTTCATCTAGCTAAAGTCACTTTGATACTTACTGAGAACAAAAGAAATGCTGAACTGCAAGGACTTCTCTTCATTCTGTTCTCAGAGCATCTGGTGCTTTAAGCAGCATCAAAAATACTGAATATCTAGAAACTTTAAGAAATTCCAACATCTTCCAAAACTAGGAAGATCTGAACTGTGAGACTGTGGCTATTGAAAAGCTCAAGACCCCTTCCCTTAAGACCATCCCCACTGAACAACATTAACTTTTCTCTTCCGAAAGTGCTTCAATGCTGCAACACATCTTTACAGGTGCAAATCCATCCTTCAGAGCCTTGGCTGCAGCTCTCCCAGACCAGGTTCACCAGTTCAGACCTATTCTCTTTTGTTCTTACCAGGGACAAAGGCAAGAAAGCAGAACTACCATACATGCACAGAGTTTGCAAATTACTTACATATGTTAGAGGTGCAAATATTTTACAGGATATTTGCGTATCCACAGGATAATGCGTATCCACACATGGATACGCATTATCTTGCTGTACTTCATGCAAGTCAATCTGTTTGCAGATCCTCCCTAGCAGTAACCACTACAGTGCACACTAACAGACACAAGTCCACTACGGTAGACGGAATGGACTAAACACCCCAGCTCTGATTCCTATTCTTTTCAGCTAAACTCCCCTTTCTGCTGGAACATGGATCACCTGCTCCACCATGCATACTTCTCCATTATTAATTTGTTAGCTTGCTCGAATCATAGTTGAAAACCTTTCAGCCTTGGTTTGCAGCAATAAATACAACTGACAGCTGAAATTTGGAATGCTCACTTAATATTGATTCTGAATGTAATAACAAGCGACATGACCTTTTGGAGGATGTAAAATATGGCTGCCACAACATCTGTGCCACATTTCTTGCTGTGTAGTAATATGCTGTAACAGCATGGGGCTGGCATTGAAGTTAAGCTTTATTATCAAGCAGATCACTCCATCTCATTGGCTTCATCAAACCTTCCCCCCACCAAATCTTACTCCTCACCCTACCCAAAAATGCTTCTCACATGTAGAACTTCTGCATATATCACTCTAAGACCTTATTTATCCCGCAGTAAGAAAAGAGATGCTGGACTATGAAAAGAGCCCCCCTCTCTGTCAGACTTGGCAATTCCAGCAGACTGAAAGTCTGAATATCTTTAGTCAGGGAGGAGAAGGGATTTTATATTAAGTATCCTAAACAAATATCTACCAAGTCATACTGTTTACAGTTACCTTCCAACATATGAGAAAATACCTGTACATCTTTCCTTCCATTCTGACAAAAATAACACATCAATACCATTTTTGTGTGCGCTGACACCACTGACACCATTTTCATTTAGCATTACCCCAGGATACCTTGAACTAATTTTGCTAGGCTGGATACAGCTTGGTTCCTTTCCGTTATTTCCTTTGAAGTGTTGGTATCTTTAAAATAGAGTCCAAATATGCAGAGTATCAATTTCTCTATTTTCAAAAAAACAATTTAAATAACTTCAAATTATCCAAGCAACCTAACCAAGTTCAAAACCCAGAACTCTGCTACAGAAAACACCCTCCCCACACATTATACAGAATGTTTTACATATCTCCTGACTTCTTCCATAAACTGAAAAATCTAATCCCTTTACCCTTATGAACAAAACCTCTTTTATCTCTTAATGAAAAGTAAACATAATGAAGCAGATCTTTACTATGACATTTTCAGTTCTTATTTTGTGATTTTAATTTCTACACTATCAAATACTTGGTAGCAGCTAAAATTTTTAAATGCTTTGAAATTTACTATTGAAGAAAAATGAAAACCTTCCTAGCTTGCACTTAAATAAAGGTTATACAGGAAACAACTCTTGGCACTCTCAAAAATCAGGTATAATATAAACAATATGAAAATATTTGCTTTTTAAAAATCTTAGAGGACCATCCAATGCAGGCTTTGCTAGGTCTATATACCTGTAGCAGCCCTGTGGCCAGCAGAGGTGCAACATGCACCAACCAGGGAGCTCTTCTGCTGGTGAATGTTTTATAAAAAGTTACAAAGGCAAAACACTGACATTTATATAAAAATATGCAAAATATATTAAAATAATTCTTGGATGTAACCCTAGGATAGTGGGAACAGATTTCGAGTATGTAAGTTTCAGAATGCATTAAACATCCTTGTATACATGTACTGACACATACTAATTCCCACATATTACACTTAATAAATATATGTATATTTGATTATTACTGAAAGCAGAATGAATCTTTAATGATTACTAGATACTTAGAATTTGAAATTCATTTAGATCTATTATATTAAAATGTCCGTCTTTCTTTCCCCTGCTCTGAACATAACTTAAGATTGGCACCACTCTTGCATTGTTCTACAATAGGTGTGCTGAGACTATAACAAAACACAATGAAAGACTGCTTGGGCAAGATGTGAGAGAATGACTACAAGAAAGAACTGTTAAATTGTTTCAACTAAAATGAAGTCTTGGACTCATTTGAAGGAGCTGGAAAATAAAACAAATAAAATAAAATAAAATACTTCAAGAGCTGCAACTGACCCTTGAGTGCACACCAATTTCATAATTATCTATTAACAGAGAGGAATAAACCCCTGGAAAGGGGAAAGTAGCAAGAAAAAGGTGTTACTGAAAGACACAGAGAACATGTGAGTTCAGTCTTTACTCAAGCTTTACCCAAGCATCCAGAGTGTCCAGAAATTCCTGTAGGTTAATCTCTGCTTAAGTGTACTTGAAATCTGCACACTTCAACTGCATGGCAGCTGTTCTCAAGGGGCAGCATTTAGAAGTCCTAGATGATGGAACCAGCTGAAGTATGAGACAGTGCCATACATTCACAACTTTGGGAAAGATTTCTCACTATGGAACTGTATGAGACTTGACGGTTTTAACTGTACAACCAGGCTTTGGAGTTTCAAGTAGTATATACAAAACAGCTGTGGTTAGTCTCAATAGTTTCAAACACGCCTTCCTTAGAGGCTTAAAATCTACTGCTACTCTGCACTACAAGCCTAGCTGCCCTCTTTACTAAGCTGCTGATGTGGCATTGCTTGCTTGCACCCTTTGAGGCATCATGAAAAGCAGAGGTAAACAACCACCAATTGGATTACTCCTACCTTCTCTGCTAAGACAGAATTCAAAACTAATCTGATTATATGTAGATTATGAGCCACTAAGAATCTTTCTGCAGCAATCACCAAGCTTCCACACATGAAAAAGGGCATTTCATTTAGCACTGGTCTAATCTATCAAGTGGTAAGCTTCAAAGGGAAGGGGGGGGGGGGGAACAAACAAAACCCCATAAAGTAAGTTTATAAAGCAGGGATTTCTTTGCAGTGACAGTCTTTGAAATAAAATAACAATTTCTCCTTTGGACTTTCAAAGCTTAATTCCCAGTGGTTCAACTTCCGTAAGTTCCAAAAGGCTCCAGATCAGCAGTGGAAAGTGCTGTCACTGTTTCTGATACACATTTCAAAACTGAGGGCTCTGGCTGGTGAGGGTGGAGGGAAGACAGGCTAACTAGTAGTGGCTGACACCTGTCTTAAAAAATCATAGCCAAGATTATGGGACAATTACATTTATGCTTTTCAAATTGCAACTGAATTTGTGAGGCAAACAAATATGAGCTATATGTTTATAGATAAAACAAGGCTGAAAATGAAAACAGGAAGTAATACAGCATAATGTTATACATGCATATTTGCTCACACACATCTGTAAAACTAAATTTTTATGAAAGCTGTCAGTGAATATATTAACATAGCTGTAGGAGTACAAGCATGCAATGTGGAGTGAAACTCAAAAGTAAGGAAGGAGCCATAAGTGGAAGAGGGGTGTAGGAGGGCTAAGCACAAGAGGTACTTTCCATGTTCCTGCTCAGAAAGAAGGGCATTCAGGTACCTGAACACTGGCTCTGATTTAGGGCAACAATCAGGAAGAAATTCAAGTTCACTCTGAAATGTGGATATGATTCCAGAGAGGGACTTTTCATCAGAGACTGCAGTGATAGGACTAGGGGTGATGGGTTCAAATTGAAAGAGGGGAAGATCAGGTTAGATATAAGGAAGAAGCTCTTCACTGTGATGGTGGTGAGGCGCTGGCACAGGCTGCCCAGAGAAGTGGCAAATGCTCCATCCCCAGCGGTGCTCAAGGCCAGGCTGGGCAGAGCCTTGGGTAGCAGGGTCTAGGGTGAGGTGTCCCTGCCTATGCAGGGGGTTGGAACTGAATGATTTTCAGGTCCTTTCCAACCCAAACCATTCTGTGATTCTGTGATCTTTGGTTGCTGATAGTACTGAAAAGATTATGGATATTGTCATAAGGAGACATTCATTTGTGAAAAATCACTGCCATGGGGGAAAGTCTTTGCTAATGTTATGCTCATCTAAGAAAGGCCAGAAAGAGAACCTAGGGAACTATAGACTGATCAGTCTCACCTAGAATAATGCCCAGGAAGAATTTCAACTATTTCTCTTTGGAAGCCTTTTCTAAGAATATCAATGACAAGAAGATAATCAGAAATAGTTAACCTGAATTTACCGGAGGGCAAATCATGCTTGACCAAAATGATTACATTCTATGATGAAATGACCAGCTATGGAAACAAGGGGAAAGCAATCAATGTTGCACTTATTTTTTAGTGAACCTTTTGACACTGCCTTCCACAGTATTCTCAACTGCAAGCTGCAGAAATATTGTTTCGACAAGTGCCCTTTTTGGTGAACCAAAACCTGGATGAATTGTTGGGTTCAAAGAACAGTAATTAATGATTCAGTGTTCTGCTGACATCAAACAGCAAGCAAAATACTGCGAGGTACTACAGTCTCTATTACTCTGTATCTTCATCAGACACATCTACAATGAGACAAATTACACTGTCTGCATCTTCTTGGATAGTGTTAAATTGTGGGAGTGGCTGACACAATTAATCACAGCATTTTAATCCAGAGGAACCTATGAAAGCAACCAAATCCCACCCAAGCTCTTCTTCTCCTAAAAGCCCAGGCACACAAATTAGTGTCTCAGGATGCATCCTAGTTTATCTGGGATGCAGACTTTTGAATGTTTAAATTTACAAGCCAGGAATATTTAATCCAAAACCCTACCTACAAAAAAGGGATATTTTTGAAAACAAAATAAAAAGTGCAATAGGAAGTTAAAATATAATCGTAAATAAAATGTACTAATAACCATGAGATAGAAAACTACATATATTTTATAGAAAACAGGTAACCCTGGCCCTAAAGAATAATCTTTACATTTTCATCAAAACATAAGTGCAGGTGAATCAAAAATTAACTCTACATAACACCAATTTAAAACTAGATTCCATGGATGCCATCCATTCAAATTCATCATCCATAAAACCACTTTGCTACAGGAAGTTTTACATTCATCATAAAATGGGAGTAAATTATAAAGTAGTGTAAGTGCCACTAATACAGAAAGCAGTGCTGGTACACGCTTCCTAACACAATATTAAGGGTGCTGTGCCATAGGCATTAGAACGCATGATGTCTAAACCCTATTCCATCATGCACTTAGGACCAACAGATATTTCCTTCAAGTACTGTATTCCCCAACCTGACATCTGTTTTACTGAGATGTCAGGTACAGACTCTGTCACAAGGCTTTCTTAAATCAACAAGTTCAAACAACATGTAATACAAGTTCATAACTACAATTTGTCTTCCAGACCCAAAGGTAAATACCTGAAACCTAAACCAAAACCAAGCCATTGAAAATACTTCTTCAAAGAATTCACAGCTAAATTCCAGGAGAATCACCTTCAGAAAAGCTCAAGAATGTTTATTTGCCTCTGCTGCCTTCAAGCTGCAAGAAATTCCACCAGAAGAACTTACATGCATTAGCTTCAATGCTGCCTGGAGAAGCATAATTGTGGCGATGTATCCCAGTACAGCACTATTTCAAGTACCACCAGGACACCATCTCTGTGGTCAAAATTTGGTTCAAAATAATCTTCAAATGACAACTGCAATAAATGCTGTTGTGCAGAAGTATTTTAATAATGCATATTAACGCCTCAATTTTATAACTCCATTTCTAGGTTAGCAATGCTGTTGCTTTAGAAATTGTTTATTTGCCATTGTTAAATCTATTTAACATAAAACCTAAGTCAAGGGAAGATTACAAATAGGGTTACTATTTCTTGCCCAGCTTCTTGAGCATATTTGCAAGCTGAGACAAGTCTTGGGAATATCCAAATCTGGGCTATGTGTACAAAGAGCCTGTGACAGCAGCTAAAACCTAACTGCTCTGGTCTCCTAGTGCCCTCCATGGAGAAGCAGGTGGCAGCAGGACAACTGGTGCCAAAGGACAGAGCAGAGCAATTAACTACTGAGAAAACTTCAAATTAAACACTCTCCTATTTTCAAAGTTCAGGATGGGTTTCAACTAATTCTAACAATTTAAAACTAGCTATCGAAACATAACTAGTTAAGTAGTTATCTCTGCAGTAAATAAACAGATACACACATCGCAATAGGGGAATTTCTCCCATGCCATCCTAAGATGAAGCATGCAGGAGGCATCACTCTGTAAGTGCCTGTCTTATTTTACTGATGATTAACTTTGATTAATAGCATATCTTTTATATTAGCACAAATTAGACAAGATGAATTCTATCTTCATTGTCTCATTTTCAAGTAGTAAGAATCTTAAGCCCTCAGGCCAGAGGTTGGTTGGAGCCTACAGAATGGTAGAACAATGTAATTTGCCTGAGCATGTCACTTGTGCCACCTCCATTTAATCTCTACATATTATCGTATACTACTTTCTATTACCCTGTCGAATTTGGCGCTATTTATGCCTTCTGAGTCACATATGTTCTAGTCTGTTAATGTGACTAACCTCCTTATTTGGTATTTTACTTCAAGCTGCCACTCCCAGAAGGAGCTGATTGTTTGAAAGTCTGCGTTACAATCCTCTTAGCTCCAGGAAAAGAAAGGATGCGTGCAGCCTAAGGATTTTAAATCAAAAGGCCTCTAAAAATAATCCATTTGTAGAAAAAAGCCCATGATATTATCAGACACAGCCTACAACCTGCACTTCAAAATTCTACTTATTTTTAGACCCATTATTTAACTACACATATTTTCAACCTTGTTGATGGAAAGAATGTTGACAGTCACAGAATCACCTAGACAAAACACCAACATCTACAGTGCATATTTACTAGTATCATACACTGAAGAATGAGGGCTGCCTCCCCTCAGTAACTTTCCTGCTAGTAAAATATTATGCTACTGACTTCTCTGTATATTTTTAGGCTATTTTTTCATTCAACTGCTTTACTGTGTGGGGAAGCTTCTAATAGGCACAATTACATCCACTTGCCTAACTTTACTGCAGTACTGGAGGCATATTTATGGTATGCAAAGGCTGATCTGCCCAGCTCCTCTCATCATCACCTTTACAGTCTGGGCATGCACACAACAAGTGCTAAGATGTTCATCTCAGGCTGTGGGCAAAATTTATCTCCCAAAGCTTTATCATTCTATGTCTGCACTAGATAAATCTCACTGTGGATGCTGACTGTGAGAGCTGGAGAGTTCATCTCCACATCTATTTGCATGCGCATATTAGTCAGTTGCAGAAAAAAATAGAAGACAATTGGATTGGTAGAGCTCTCCATTGACATACTGAGCATGAATGTTTACCCAACAATCATAAATATGTATTCTGACAACATTCTCCCATCCCAGTACGCAAGTGGAGACCAGAATAGCAAAGACTAGTGAAACACATCCTCAGAAACCCACAGTTTCCAAGTATTTTCTAGGAACATGAAATCACTAAGAACAGACAAATGCAGGACATTCTCTGGAAGCACAGAGCCCTTTTTGTACAGGTGAAAACATATTCACACTGTGAAGTGGAAAAATATTCCAAGCAGCTTATTAATCAGAAATACAGAACAAACATATCAGTGCAACTGAAAATCATCAATGCTAATGCAGAAGGAATCTCTGATTAGAAAATGCTCAAAAATGATTATACAGATGAGCCAGCCTGATTTTTATGATCATCTTTTTTCTGCATCTGACATGTAAATGAAACTATTCTGATAAATCAGAGTAGGAAGAAGCAGAGTTTAATACTGAAAGTTGTATTTTAGCTTAAATTGATTTGACTAACTTTTTAGTAAGAAAGCTGTGATTAACTGTATGTTTCTGTCGCTTTGTAGACAGGCTGAAAAGTGGAGATGTAAAACATGCAAGCCATATTTTGCAGAACAGGTCAAAACCTTTTCTCTTTATACTAGAGCTTTCTGGGACTGGTAGTTTGTGACCTCAGGAAAGCAAAATTATGACTAGAATTTAAAGAGAAAGAAGAATCAAGAGACTCAGGGGACAGGAAAAGGAGCTAAATCTTTAAACAAGTCTAGAAAAAACCTAGAATCATTTCCAACTAATTCAAATAATTTTATATGTCTAGAGTAGTAAGTGCTATCCCTTTCTTGTCCTTCTTTCTCTGTTGAGTCATAATTATGTCACACTTCACAGAACTGGAGAGTAGGCTGACCCATAAGACACATCGCTTGCTCAGAGCTGATGGGACTGTGTTTGCCATCTCCTGGCCGGAATACAAAAGTATCACTACATTCCATAGTATGCTGCTTGACAGTTGGCCTGTCAAATTACCACATACAGATTGGCAAGAGGAAGAAAACATGGCTCAAGTAGCACATGCAATACTTTTCAGCCCAGCAGAGAAGTGAAGAGGAAGCAGCCATCACTAAGATGAAGGAGTAAAGAAATGCAGGTGAAGAGGGAAAAGCAGGGGACTACGGGTGGCGCCTTGTGCTGGTAGTGTAGAGACTGCAGTATGCCCCTGCTCTTTCTGAATGACGCATGCACCTCAGCCCTCCCAGTTTTAGGATATGTTTTCCTGAAATGTCTTCCAGGTATAAGGTAAGATAGTTCCTAGAAGAAACAATATTATATTCATGTTAACTGTTCCTAGGGTGATTAGATGAGCATTAGCAGGGTATCCCACATGCCCAAGGTCAGAAGGGCACAGATAAGTACATAGAGAACAAAATGTCCTTCATGCTGAGGCCTTGTTACTATGAATTCCTGATGCTTGCGCACTGGCACTTTCTATTTCGACCTCTCTAGAATCAATTAAAAAGAGTCACATTCAGAATGCAGCACTTCAATAGCACTGCTGGCAGCAACACTCTGAGTTGTTTGACATTTACTGATCATCTGGTAAGCTGAACACTGCAAATTCTAAGTTGCAGAAAGACAAAGCTAAGGAAGGAAAAGCAAACACCAGCACCATGAGGCTGAAGGAACAAAGAAGCCTGTCTAGTGTTCTATTGAGTAACTGGAGACAACTCTACACTTAAGCATGAGAAGGTGAAGGATTGAGCACTAGGGATAAGTTGCACTCACTGAAGCTCTTTACTCTTAAATGGCAATATTTCCTACTAAAAGAAGCCCTCCATGAAATCCCCAGTGTAAACAATAATTCTCTCTCTCTGTTTTTAATTATGCCTCTCTTCCTGCCTCACTTAAGAGTAAGTTATCAGGCTTTTAACACAGTGCTATTAATAAAACATTGTCTGAAAATCAGGATTAAAATAATTAGAGCACCATGGAATCACATCTTCAAATCCCATTAACGCTGACTCAGACCATCATTCAGAAACAGTTACTGAAATCTTCATGAAAATGACACTACTTTTAAACATTAAAGGATTCAAAATACTTTTCTATTTGCTCCTTCACTGGTGCTCAGTTTCCATTACTAAAATGCAGCCACAGGTGCATTTCAGATACATTAGTATGGGAGTTAAACAAAATGAAAATACTTCAGCTTTGGGACTACCATTTTAATAAATTACAGAAGAAGAAAAAACCTAAAGCGAAAGTAGATTCTTCTTAAGACACGATATCTTAATTTCTTAGGAAAACAAATAGGACATTTAACTTGAGCTTTTGTCATACTGAGCTTTGATCAGAAGTTGTGACTTTCCATAACTTTGTCCATATATGTCAATGGTTCTCTAAAGAGAATGATAAAAAAACAGTGGCTCAATAAAACACTTGGCAGTGAACATGAAAATATCCCTACTAGAAGGAAGTGCTGCAGGAGGGTCAGGAGACCCCCTTGGATGGATAAGGAGCTGCTAAGGAAAATTCGAAGAAAAAAAGAGGCTTATAAAAGGTGGAAGCAAGGACAGGCGGCCTGGGAAGAATACAGGGATGT
>JAOEHY010050536.1:0-13229 GCA_025447955.1 Psilopsiagon aurifrons
GGAGCGTCGGCCCTGCCCGGCGGACCCGCGGCGGGGACTGGGGGGGTTCAGCGCTGGGAGCCTCTGAGGTACGGGGAACATCGCACAAAGGAGGGACAGATTGCGGAGAAAGGGTGAAATATGGAAAGCAGCCTTCACAAAATCAGAGAATGGATTGGGTTGGGTTGGGAGAGACCTTAAAGCTCATCCAGTTTCAACCCCCTGCCATGGCCAGCGACACCTTCCGCTACACCAGGTTGCTCGAAGACCCATCTAGCCTGTGCCAGCGTCTCAGCCACCCTCTAAATCTACACTACCCTACCTACTCTAAATCTAATCTAAATGGCATCAAACCACACTCCTCTGCCCATAGGTCTTCAAGCTCAGGTGTATGGAAGAGTTTCCTCCTTCCAAATGAACAGACTACACTTCCAGGGCACTTTCCCTAAACATGTAGAAATGCACAGAACGGTTTTTGGAAAGCAATGCATGCCAAGAAAGCCTTATGGAGCAGCAGTCCTGAATTTCTCAGGGAGAGGCACTCCCTCCATGGTGGGAGGTCATTGTGGAGGATGGATGCCGCTCAGTCTCCACCGTGAGCAGCGGCTGGGACTTCATACAGTGGCTGGATGCAGGCCTTGGGGGAAATAAAAATAAAGAAGAAAAAAGGGACCACAGAAGAAGCAAAAATGGAATGTGCAGATGCTGTGTTTGCAATAATGTGATCACAAGACTAACATGCGATAAGCTTGTGCAAGGAAAAAAGAATAACATGATCTTGTGATTGATATTTTATGTAGAAATAAGGGAAAAATTGCTGTGCTGCGTTTTGGGGGCAGGGGCTATGAAACTTGAGCTGTATCACAATAAAGTTGTGAAATATGAGCTCACTCCCCTAATTGAGATAACAGAGTTTTATTGAGGGACAAAGTCAATAAAGCAGAAGCAACAGTGCTGGGCAAGTGGCCATAGCCAGAGGCACCTTGCTTAGCATTTGTTACAGGTTTATATACTTTCACTATTGCATTAGCCATATACATCTTCATAATTCCTGCGTATAGACAGGGAATATTATAACTAGTTCCAGGGACTTAGAAGTCCCCTCCTCTCGGCGTCTGCACACTGCTCTCCAGTGATTGTGGGCAGGGGTCTTGAGGATGAAGTAAGCCATCTTCTTCATGGTGCACTTTTCACCTTTGGCACAATTGGATGCCCCAGTATTCACCAAACTAGCTGAAACCAGCCACATCTGTAATTTGTCTGATAGCTGGCAAAGATTTAGAGCAGTGTGACCTTCCTGCAAAATTTATTGCAGGATGGGCAGACAAGGAGTATCCAAAGCTAGCAAATGTTTGGGAGGCACTGTGTCTAAACCAACTGATAAGTAGAAGGATGGTGTGAAATAATTCATTCATGTTTAGTGGGGCCACTAAATCCTGTTATCTCACCACACATACAACACAAACATTGTTCTTTATCTTTGATCTAAGTTAAGCTAAAGGTACTTTAGAAGAATGCTGTGAAATAATTCACTCATGTTTAGAGGGGCCACTAAATTCCACAGACTTAAAACACATATATAGTTCTTTATCTTCAACCTAAGTTAAGCTAAAAGTACTTTAATCTTACGTTTTCCAGACACTAGCTTTTCTCATATCAAGCCCCCCCCTTTTCTTTTACCTTTACAAATTCTTTTCCTATGTGACTCCATTTTGCTCAAGAGTTCTGGCCATTTCCAACTTGTTGTCTAATCTTGTGTCTTTAGTGAGCTTTGTTTCTGTTATTGCGAACTCATACAGTTATATCCACATAGCGACACCTAAAATTTGGGAAAGCCAATACCTTTATGTGTTTGTCACAATGGGTCTTCTTTTCACCTCATCAAAGGAGTCCCTGTCATCTGTCCTCACAGGTCATCAGTGCCTCTCAGTCAGTCAACGACACCCACCCACCATTCTGCAGTAGCAGAAGCTTCCTCCATCTGCTCCATGCAGCTCCTCCATAGACAGAAACCTGGAAAACTCATCCTGAGACCACAGAACCGGGATCCCAGGGTGGAAGGTTCAGGGATGCAAAAGATAAGAATGTAGGAGTGAGAGCAGTAAGGGTACACAGTAAAAGGATGATGAAGCCAGTGACACAATCTGTCCCCCAGCAAGCATGGGGCTTAGCACAGAGCTGCTGCTGCTCGGGTTTGAACTGTGGTCTTCAGGGTTCTGTACAGAGCCCTCATACACTGAAATTGAAACTGAGAGCTTTTACAGGGTCAGATAAAAGCTGAAGTTGATGAGTGAGCAGTAAACGTAATTTGAAAAACGAGACTTGCATTTGAAAAGGTATTTCAAAATAACATTTAATATTATTAGAAGAATTGCATTCAAATAATATGTTTAACCATTACTTAATGCTCTGCATTTCAGTTCTGTTCTATGGCAATCACCTTGGTTGTACCTACTAGCTTTTTCCTTCAGGAAAATGAAATCCATTGGAATATGCCTCCCTGTATCATGCATTGTGGCTATGCTATCTCAAAGCTGAAGCATCCAAAAGAGAAAGCTTGGTTATCCTGAAAACAACCGAAGAACTACACAGCAAAGCAAAAGCATTTTCTCTACTGTTCTTGATACTGAGCTCTAGGCAATGATTTTCAGGTTAATCTACAGTTACCCTGCCTTGGCAGTACCAGCAGTAAAGCGGTACAGCCCTCCTTCACATGGATTTAACAGCAGTAGCATCAGAAGTAAAATGGCTAGTTAGTCACATATAGAAAAGGTATAAAGTTACACTGCTAGAGATATCTTTAGGCGTATGTAACTGTGCCCCTCCACCACCCAAGTAGGAATTGCCCTTTCCCCCTTATTCACATGCTATTTATACTGATAAAATATCTGTTTATATACTAAATTTTAAATAACGTTTTCTTCTTCAGAATTAGATTCTGCTGCAGTGAAAGGATTTCTGCAAGTCTTAGGTGTCTAAGGCCATTTAAAGCAGCCATCTGCAGAACCACACGACAGAGGTAAATGCCTGTATGAAGGTGGGAGTTTGAAGCAAGTGGTGTTTTTGTAGAAGGTAAAATCAGCTTAGAAGTTAGACAGTTATAAGGTCCTAAGTCACAGATTCTGTGGCTAAAATTCACCACCACAGCTAAGGAGGAAGTGTCTGATGGCTGATCCCCTGCACATCTGAAGTACAGGCAGCCAGAATGGGACATTCAAGGGCAAGGATGACAAACCCCTCTATCTAAGTAACTAGTTCACCACCTCCAATTAGCAAGAAAACTATGTGAAGACATGGGTTTACAGCTTATGGAAGAATGTAAAACTGGAAGGTTTGATGGCAAAAAGTTGCCTTAGATTTTAATAGCCCATTTGACAGCATCTCATCAGTATTTTAACGGAAACACCCAAGTATCAAATGCAACCATCAGAAAGCTGAAAGTAAAAATATCAAATCATCCTGAGTATTAGCAACATTCTCTTTAAGTTATTGAAGATGTGTAAGCAATGAACACAAACATTTTAAAAACATTCTGCTCCAATAGGATAACTTTAAACTTGTGCTCATTCCAGTAGCATTAGAGAACATTAATAGATTATATTAATACATTCGCATTCTTAGTAACTACACAGTTTTATGCTTCAGACTATCACTTTCCTTAACTAAAAAGAATCAAAGTAGCTGTAAGAATTCAAATTTAAGTTCAGCATAAGCCTGTTACAGTATCACCTTCATAGAGCATTATGGTATTAACATAGTAAAGCATGATCAGTATTTCATTATTTTAGTTTATAATACAAAGGTGAAATTCACATTATCTGCAGATAAAATACACTGCACAGTAGCCTTCCATGTTCTGAAAAAAAGATGAAACAAAGCTGTCCCTGACCTCACAATCTGGGGACATGAAGCCACACATTTTATATGTCCTTTTTTTAATTCGCAAAAACAAGAGTGGTGAATTTCAGTACCCAGCACATTTACCTCAGCTGCAATGTTCCAAATAATTCAAGTAGCACATAACAATCCACAGGTACATCTTACAAAACCAATTCTCTGAAGGCAAAGGTGTATTAAAAAAACCCAAGAAAAGCAGACAAAGCTTTTCACCATGAAAAATGATAAACATCCCTGCCCAAACCAGTATTGCAAATCGAGTCAGACAGTCCACTAAGTATGAAAATTCAATGTAGTCCGTCTTCTCATTTAAAAAATATTCTACTAAGCCTTTTGTTGTATGTGTTGCTATGATGAAGTATTCTTTAGATGTGCAGCTGTACTGCTTGGTGGTAGAACTAATCCCTGTCTCCCATGTCCTGGGTGGTGGCAGCAGGGCAATTCTGAAACAAGCTGCACCTTGAGCATTACTGTAGTCACAGCACAGTGATGATCTCCCTACCTCTTTTAACACCCAGGAACAGCCAAATACATTCTTTTGTATTAAAAAAAAAAAGTTAATTTTATTTTCATTTAATTAGGCTGTTCTATGCAATTTATATAGAATCCATTTAGTTGCATTTCAGAAGTTGCAAAGTGACCTTAGCTGCTGAAAGAACAAAGTTTAAATAAAGAAAAAAAGAAATTAAATATTTTTAGTCAAGTAATTAAAATTAAAAACCTCTCAAGTAATGTAAATTACAAAATGCTACTGCATAGGTTTGTCTTTTGTGAGTGTTTATCTTTTATTTAGGAATTGCTAATCCTGAAGAATGCTATCATAGTACATAGTTGAAATTATAAACATGGTAAATCTGCAGTTATTTGCACAGTGCTGAGACTTATAAAATGCATCTGTTTGAAATTTAGGTGGTTTGTATAGAACACATAAGTTTGAGGGCAAGTTAAAGAAAGGAGAAGTAGGAACAGGCTTTAACCTCAGGGAATGGCTTATCTGCAAACTGATTGTACACTGACATGCAGTATTAGCTTTTTCTTCAATTTATTTTCAGAACACAATTCCAAAAGCAGTTTAAAATACTTACTTGAGAAGTTACTGAATAAATGGTACAATTGCTACTTTCACCAAGTCAAAAATATTCTTCTTCTATGTACAAAATCTCTTTAATCCTTCACATTGAAAACAAGTAAAATAATACAGTAACTATGATAAATTGCGACTAAACTGTACTTTTTTCTTTTCCCCCTCAGGAACTGAAGAATCCTGCTTTTTAACCCTACTTGGAAGCCTGTATTATTGAAGAGCACTCCATAACAGCAGGAAGAAAACCCAAAATGCAGGTTTCAAAACTGGGGAAAAAAGAATTGCAGTAAAGTTTTCCCTTTTTTTGCTGTTTGTTCACCACAACAAGGGTCTGACATGTGGCTTAACTTTCCATGTTTTCAAGGAAGTCACATTCAACATTCTCTTCAAGCTGTTGCAAGACCTTTATGCCATTACTGCCATAGTTCACAGTAGGAGATGCAGGAGTATGTGAATTCTGGGACTCACTCCTGTTTGTTGTAAATGCACAACACAGAGTCTTGAAGAAGGGCATAAGCTGGGTGATGCTAGATATAGAGCGGAAGTTCAGAAGAGGAAATTTGTGCTTCTTGGAAATTCTCTCAGTGCTATTTGTTTCCTGCAAGCAAACAATTGGAGGTTTACTAAAGGTTTTGCTCTAAGACACAATACTATGTCTTGTCTGAACTCCTGTGCTATACAGTTTTTCATGCTAAGAGATCCACAGCCTACAACTGTATCACGATATAAATAGTATAGGAGGCACACAGAGTTACTTTCATATTTGGATTCAAGGTTCCATTATACGAAAGTCTCATAAATTCAGAAAACTGCAAATTTGGACTGTCCTTAAGAATCAAACAACTGAATATCTCTGAGAAATTCTAATGCCTGTATTTTTTCTGGAAGAATTAAAATGAAACCTTGATGGTAACTTATGGTAAAGTATTTTTGGCAAAGCACAGCATGCACTTTTTTACGAATACCAGTCTTGTCTGAGAAAAATTGTTCTCACTGGGTGGTGCGGGAAGATTTAAGGTAACAATAGGAAAACTGCCTCTTGTTCCCTCACATTCAAATGCAATCATACATCTTCAAGATCTATATGCGAAAGCAGGCAGATCATTTTTAAAAGCCTCATGAATTTTATTAGACTATCTAAAAACCTCTTGCCTAACTTAAAATCCTGTCACTTGTTTAGAAAAGTAAGTTAATGGATTAAAAAAACAAATAGAAAAAGAGTCAAGTGAAGCATTCTTTATTTACCCCATATTTCATCTTCAGCAAATCCATGATTCTTATAATGTGTGGTCTGCATTCCTGATGATTTTCTACCAGCTGAGAGGTCATGGTAGATAACTCGGTGTCCACCTCTGGGACAAATGCCCATTTGTACCTGAAACAAATGGATTATTTACTTCATAGGAACACAGGCAAAAAAAAAATATCCTTGCTTGGCCAATACATAGTTTAGTAGAACACTGGTTTGTTTACAGAAAGGGCAGTCATAACTACAGTTTTATGCTATTACCAGAGATGAATTTAACAAACAAGGACATTACTATCATGTCAGTATTTAAATGCAACTAGGTCCAAAAATATCCCAAGTGTGAGCAAAAGGAAAATGAAGAACAGCCTCTGTCTTCTTCTTCTCCCTATTTCTCAAAGTTAAAGACCCTTCTAAGGAGGATGGTGAACTCCTCCTGCACCGACAAGACCAAATTGTTTTTCAAAATACCCCAAATTACATCTGTCTGAGTAACAATATTTGCAATTGTAAAAAGAACTGGTGGCAAAATTATGTCTACAAGAAAATAGATCTGGATTACTTTAAAGGATAAGACTGGTAACAACCCAAAACCAGATAAGTAATTAGAAGACTTACATCTGAAACAACTGCATCCTATCAGGTGGAAATGAAAGAGCCGTGTCCAAAAACTTACAAGCTGATAAGTACAAGGACAGTTCATTCTGGTGTATGTCACATCCACTGCCATCACCTGAGACTTTCTGTTTGCTGATTTTGCTGTTGGTCCTGTGTTAGTTACAATTAGGAAATGTACCATTAAAACCTAAATCTACTAAATGTTTTTCATTCAACAAAACAGAAATGTACATGATTACACAAATAAGCACTTGCACATGCGCACAACAAAAACTACTCTTATTCTGTATGAGCATTGTGATTAATATAAAAGGCTGCAGAAGAAAAAGTAATCAAAAATATTCAGAAAAAATAGCAACACATTAAACTATTCGAATGCTGACACAGCATCTCTTCTATTTTTGTATGCAACTAGTGTCACTGATTTTTTTTAACTTATCACCATTTTAGCTGCTGAAAAGGGAAGTCCTAAACTATGATTCACCAGTACCAGAAATACACAATAACAAAAAATCCCACTGTCTTCTCCCTATCTTAGAAAATTAAGTAAGTAAGTAAATAAATAAATAGATAAGCAAATCTAGAACAAGCACAATCATTGTCTGCTTCTACAAGTACTCTATCAGATGAATGGTAATTCTTACTTTGATGGTTCCTCTTCCTCAGTTAAATCTTCTTCAAGCTGTAGGAATGTCTGAATCTTTAAAGAAACAAATTATTTTTTCAGGGATGCTGAAACATTCATACAACTCAATCACAAAAGAGATACCCTTCACACAGTATAAGGAACCACAGACTCTTAGCTTACTCTTATGACTTGCCAAAAAATAGCAAGTCATGCAAGAGATTTCATTAGCAGCAACAACAAAGTTAATGAAAAAGGTGTTTCCTAATGACAATGTTAATTCTTTTCCCAAATTATCTCACTAATGTAAAACTATTAAAACATTTCCTTTTTCAAACAGGGAGTCTATTTAATTTCACTAATTAATTTCAAATTTCTACTTGTTTCTTACCAATTCAGTTACCATAATTGGCCACAATGAGGTTAGATGCTGAGGTGAAATCCTTAACAGAAGAACTCTGAAGAAGAGAAACATTTGTGCAGCAACTAGAGAAGTCTGCCCAATACGGAGGTTCTCAGTCAGTCGTTCTGAAGTAAACATGGAAAGCAAACAAACAGACAAAGAGTTATATTTTCCTGAAAATGCGTTGTTTTGGGAAACAAAAAATGCAGGCAGTCACAAAACAGAATTTGTGCTTTATCACCTGTTTTGGATTGAATCCCTTGCACTGTATTAATAAAATTGTGATTCGGAGAAAGTCTGAAGACATGGTGGTTTATATTGGAAAAATTTTTGTCAAAACTGACATTTAAGGAGAAGAACAACAGCTCAAGAGGGGCTGGAAGACTGCCACAAAATAATCAGGTTTTCAGTTTTATTACCAGACCAAAATCTTTTGAATACAGATTCCTGTCCCCCTCGCAATGAGGTTATTTATTTGTTAGAATTCAGAGATCCACAGCACTATAACTTTTGTTAAAAACTTTTAAAAAATGGAAGTATGTGTTGGAAAATAGGTGACATTCCTTTTCTAAGCAATTTATATATGTGTTACAGCTCAAAACCAAACGGCAGGTGAAATTACAAATCTTACCTTGTATTAAGGGAAGATAGAGATGATACTGATCAATCTCTCCACTAAAAACAGCGAAAGCTTGCCGCTTTAGCAACATTGCTTTCTGCTCAATACTTGGGTACAATTTTAAGGCGCTGCTCTGCATATCTGTAATAGAGATAACAATTATCTACCATGTCAAAACTTCTTGAGGTTTGGGCTGAAAATAATTCCTATGTCCTGAAATGCCTTAAAAAGAAAAACTTGCTTTTGTTCTACTGATTGGTGAGCTGGTCTTGCATTGTAAACCTTCAGCTGTGCTTTCAGAAAATCTGAAAGAGACTAAGCTGCTTTTTCTTTTGAAGCTCTAGGCAAATTTAAGAGGTCATATTCCACCCTTTCCCCCAGAACTTACTCCCCTGCACCCTCATGAAGCCTGAATTAGAGGTCAAAGCATATTGCTCAAAGGTTTGCTGTACTGGTGCACCACATTCCCACAGCTCAATGCCAGTACAGAGACACCCCCAAAATTCGCCAAAGCCTTCTTGCATTCTAACAGGGAACATCTGCAAAAGGACACACTTCAGCAACTTAAAATTACGGTGAAATGTGAATGCAGGAGTCCAGCATTAGTACTCCTAGAACAAAAATGTTTGTGGTTTGTTTTAGACATGACCAAAACACAGAATTAGTATAGTTTTTACCTGTGAATAAAGTTGGCAATATTATCAATTATGCAGATGAAGCATTGTCTGTATTTTATTGATATATCAATATGTTAAAAATGCACCCAATAGCTCAAAAAAGCAAATAGATTTCAAATTGAAGTAGAAATAAGTTATCAGTAGCTGATACTTACTCATCAGATCTTTAAACATCGTTTTCTCATGTGTCAGAAGATGGTCAATAATGGATCTCCAGCTGAGTAAGATACAGAAGCAATTAGATACCCAGAGAAAGCTTTGGTATGGATTCACCTCAGAAAAGATTCTGGTCAAGCCTTTCTTACAGTAAAGAGTTTCCAAACAGTATTCAATATGCAGACATGGTTTAACACCTACGGCGTTCTAGGTCCTCCAGCTCTACTGTATGCAGTTCCCTAATAACTAGGGGGAGTATCAGCATAAGTTTTTTCTTATGCATGATAATGAGAACTTAAGTGCTTATAATACATTGAGTAGAATTAGTGGTTGAGACCCATTTCTAACATTATTACATTTTGTGAGAAAGTACTAAACAAAATTTTCCTTCCAATATTAGCCATTCTCCTTTAAAGTCTTTCTTTGCAAATTCAGAATAGAATCTTGGAGTGCTACAGCCTCATGCCTTACTGAGTGCATGAAGTGTCCATCTGGAAAAAAGCTGGATCCATATACAACTCGAGAACTTCTTTTTTCCAGGCTCGCTTGGTATAGGCATATCCACTCAATGAGCTCAGCAACTGAGCACCAGCACGAAAACTAGGAATGTTGTAGGCACTGGGGGAAGAGAATAATAATTTTTATATATATATATACACAAACCAAAGTTAAGTTTATATAAACAGAAAATAAACTTCAGGGCTCCTCACAACTTCTAACCGAATTCTGTCAGTAACCGGCTATGTCTCCAGGAGCTCATAACTCAGAGCAGTGGCAGATCAGCAGAAAATCCTCACATTTCTAGTGTAGCTTGTCAGCGGCGATATTTTCAGATGAGATGTGGCACAGCACAGTACTGCCTGTCTCCACTACAGGTGTGTTTCAAAACTTCCCTGAAAAAACTTTCCAATAAAATTTTGTATCCTGTCAGCAGACCCCTTCAGAAGGTACCACAATAGGCTTCATCCAGATAACACTGGTATGTCGGTTCTCACGTCAGTATCACCTGTACAAAAATCTCACACACAAGCCTTTTTCTCCTTGGGCTGCCCTACGCAACATCCCAAGCTAAATTTGGACACCATGTTCTGCAAGGTGCAGCAGCACATCAAGAATCTGACTGACTTGGTTAGGGGTGAAGCAGGCAGAAAACACTGTAATAGATACAATGGAAAATACACAAACGTAATGAATAGAAAATAATATTTTCCTAAAATTTCTCCGCATCATTTTTAAACTGACCCTCGCCACCCCTGAGAGGGAGCATGGAAATGTCTTCAAACCCTGCTGCACCCTGAGGCTTCCTGGCTCTGATGCGTACTTCCCAATGACTCTCAACCCATCATCCCTTTTAGGCATGGCTGGTTATATCTTCCCTGACCCTCTCTATCCTGTTTTGCTCTCGACTATATACCGGCCAGTGGTTTTGATTGTGGCCTAAGAAACGCTTGAGACAAAAATCCTCACTTCCCCTTCCCCCCACCCACAAGTGGTGGCTGCTGAAGTGCTGTTCCACACTTCAGTATAGATTAGTCTGCTCAGACAAATGTAGTAGCCAAAAGGTAGCAGCCAGGAAGAGGGGAAGCTTGGTAGCAGATACAGCAGAAACAGCTGGAGCTCAGAAAAATGGAACTGGTGGTGAACAGGGAAGAAAAGGGGAGAGCTGCTTCCTTTCACTTGGCAGAGTGGCAGGAAGCAACCCCCAACAAACAAAAGGTTTCAGTTCCTGGGTGAAATACAGTTCATACCTTATTAGAATGGAAACAGAGGAGAGGACAAACAGAAGAAAAAGCAAAAGCGTTACAGCGTGGCCAAAAAAACCAACTAGTCTTAAGAAAAATCACATGTGCAGTGAGGGAAGTCACCTGTGGTTGCGTAGGTAAGGAAATACATAATAAAGCAAACGTGAAATCAATGGCACAGCTTTCTCCTTCTCGTCGCTCCGGTAAACCATGTCCAAAAGAGAGGCAAGAACCTTAAAAAGGAAAAGAATGTCCCTTTAAACCTCCAATAGCTATTTCTGACAAAAGGGGAAAGCATGCCATATTTCAGGCTAGAATGTGCGTGCACATAGGATGTCTCAATAAAGATTTAAGCTCCCATTTAATCTATCAGGAAAAACTACATATTCTCCTGCTCAATAATATCAATAAACAACCACCCCACAGATGAAAGCAGCAACTACAAAACTTTTTCCTACTTACTTCTGCAAGGAGGGAAAGAGCTTGGACACTGTATATTGAAGGAGCAGAGGCAGAAACCATTGAAGATGGTGCCACTGATGTATCTGAAAGAGGCAAAAATAATTAGTTTTCCCTTCAGATATGTTTAAATTTTGCTATTTCCTAATTTTCTTCCCAAACAGAACTGTTAATTGCATACTGGTATTAAAGTAAAATGTTTCTGGGCCTGTTGCCATAATGACATAATTCATGCCCTATGGTGTTCTGTCCCATATATTTTATGCATCGCTAGTAAGCTTTCATCTGTATTATACACAATCTGCAGATATTTACTAAACTCATTGAGGCTGACATTGTTATTGGAGAATAATGTATTTTTTCCACATTACCATTTACATCTTCAATGTTGAAGTCATCTGGTAAAATCTGAGGCCGAGCTTTCACTTCTAAGTTCCGGCTCAGCCAGCTAGTCTGTTCCAGAGAAGAACCAGCAACAGTCCCTACAGCCTCCAAGATTTTTTGGGTCACTTCCTATAACATAACCAGATAACATGGGATCAGATGAAAGCTATTATCACTTGCAGATCCAGAAAAGTCTTTTTATATGGAACATGTCAGGACAACCAGAAGTAGACACTTTCAGAAATATAAATACTTCTCTGATTTAACTACCTGTGCTCTCAAGATAACTAACTACTGCTCACTTCAAAAAAGATCAGGCAAGAAAATGAGAAGCAGGAAAAACTTTAAGTTAGCTTAAGATGAAGGTTTTAGTCATGATTTGCCATGCAAGCCATTACCATTAACATAGTATCAATTTGGCATCAGTCCTACCACAATTTACATATAAGCTGTCATCTGTCAAAGACATGATCTGAATTGTTCATCCCCTCAGAAATGGCACATCAATGCCTTTATTGTTTTGACCACTGTTCCCTTTTATTCCTTTCACATTTGGGGAGCATCAAGTGAGGCAGGGCTTTCTTTTATGACAATACATCTGCTCCTATTTTCAGTCTTTCTATTAGGTGTAAGCAAGACAGCATCAAACTGTGCGCAGTCACTTCAGCATATTTAGTTCCAAGAGAAATGAAAAGCTGGTCACTCTATCAAACCCAAATCCCAAGTATCTAAAGAAAAGCAGAGATCACTTGTGAAGAGGCTATAAGATGGCAAGATGGCAAAACTGTCTTTTTATTATCATCATTGTTTTGCTGGACAGCCTGTAAAGCAGAAGTAGAGATTTAATTTCTCAGTTGGCATACGAAAGTACTGTAACTGTAACACTGTCTCACCTCATACACAGCATTACTTTGGCTCAGACCTAAAACTGCACTGATGTACGTAGTGCTTTAAGTGTTTTGGTGAAATCACTTCGGTGTAGGAACAGAATCCTGCTCTACCCCACCCCTTCTTCACATAAAAGGTGAGCTGACAGTCATTTACATTACCAAACACGGCTATGAGCTTCAAGGATAATTATGCTCCTAATTTTCCTAGACAGTTTTGAGATTTCAATGCTTACTCATACAACATAGAATCATATAATAGTTAGGGCTGGAAAGGACCTTCAGATCATCTAGTTCCAATCCCCCTGCCATGGGCAGGGACGCCTCCCACTAAACCATGTCACCCAAGGCTATGTCGTACCTGGCCTTGAACACCGCCAGCAATGGAGCATTCACAACCTCCCTGGGCAACCCATTCCAGTGCCTCACCACCCTCACAGTAAAGAACTTCTT
>JAOEHY010050541.1:0-12117 GCA_025447955.1 Psilopsiagon aurifrons
TCTGGTGTCCTCAACATAAAAAGGACATGCAACTTTTGGAACAAGTCCAGAGGAGGGCCACGAGGATGATCATGGGATGGGAGCACCTCCCTTATGAAAACAGGTCGAGAAAGTTGGGGCTGTTCAGCCTGGAGAAGTGAAGGCTGTGTGGAGACATAGTAGCAGCCTTCCAGTATCTGAAGGGAGGCAATAGGGATGCTGTGGAGGGACTCTTCATTAGAGACTGTAGTGAGAGAACGAGGGGTAATGGGTTCAAACTTAAACAGGGGAAGTTTAGGTTGGATATAAAGAAGAAGTTCATACTGTAAGGGTGGTGAGGCACTGGAATGGGTTGCCCAGGGAAGTTGTGAATGTTCCATCCCTGGCTGTATTCAAGTCTAGGCTGGACAAAGCCTTTAGTGACATGGTTTGGTGTGAGTTGTTTCTGCCCATAGCACAGGGGTTGGAACTAGATGATCTTAAGGTCCTTTCCAACCCTAACTGTTCTATGATGCTACGGTTCTATGACCATGATTTTCTTTTTACTCTGTATGATTCTTAACTGATTGTATAATGAGCCTTCAGTTCCTAAAACTGTGGAAGTAGTAGGCACTATGCTTTCGTGCCTACCGTCACTCATACCAGAATTGCATCATGGAAAAAGAAAATATAGTCAAACTAAATATTTTTCTTGTTGAAAACATTAAAATATGCTCTTTGCTTTGCTTTCTGTATTCCAGGCAACGGCAACCATAACCTCCATACCTATTTTGCTTTTATGCCTGTCATGGTATAAATATAACTGGAGATGGATAAATACATGGACAAGGTCTAAAGCAGGTTTCACTACTATGGAATTTATTTTCACATAATCTCTGTAAACAGTTTCAAATTGGTTTAGTTCATTATCTTTTGCAACACATAGAGTATCTAAAGGCCTATTCAGAGTCAATATGTTGTTATGGAATAAGGGAGACTATATCATGCAAATTAGAACAACTAAAAGATACAGATGCTTGATGAAATTTATGATTTAATGGTGTTTTTATCATCGCTTAAAAGACAAGCCTTATAAGGCAGATGATCATTGCAAAGAATAAGGATGATAATTTAAGGAATAAATAAACTTGAGTTCTCTTAGTCACTCCTGTGCAATGAAAACAGAGCTAATCTGAAGTCAGGAAAAAATATTAACTCAAAACTTCAATATTTTTCTTAGTGTTGTTGAAACTTCAATTAATATATTCCCACCAGTTCTAAAAAAAATAAAAATCAAAGTTAACTTTTAAAAAGAACGTTAAAGGAAATTCATTTCATATTTCAGTATATGAAGTAATTACATGAAACATTAAAACTGAGGTTAAAACAGATGTTAACACATATGGGTGCTGGCTGCCAGTTAGTTCCATGTTTGGGTTTGCTGTCAACACACAACCACTGAACAGACATACTAGCTAAATCTGTGGTTGTTCCAAAAGCCTTAACTCATTTGCATGTGTGATGTGAGACCAAGGACTAATGCAGGAGATCCAGGGGGTGACTTTTAGCCTAAGAAGCCTTTACCTTGATATGTACCAACAGCACCATCAGAGGAGGTTTGCAGTCCAGCTACAACAGCAAGATTGTCACTGGCAGTCTATTTCATCTAACTTGTGTGTCTGTCCACTATACAAAAGAATCAACATGTCTCTAATTTACACAGTACTTACAAAGTATCATGTTAACAGTAAGATTTATCTGTGTATTGGCGGGTACGATACAATATTTGTGCCAGATGTGTGAGACCTGTGGACAGCATGAAACCATGGCCAGACATAAAGCTGCCTAAACCCAATGGCTGTCTCCATCCGTTCAAACACTGTCTCAAGGTTTGAAGCAACAACTGCACCCACCCTGCTACAGCTATACACGATGGATCTGGTCACACAGACATCTTCTGGGCAATGGAACTTTTCACTGGACACCTACTTAAGAAGGAAGATAGAAAATCATAGAATCATAGAGTCACAGAATAGTTTGGGTTGGAAGAGACCTTAAAGCTCATCCAGTTCCAACCCCCAGCCACAGCCAGAAACACCTCCCATTAGACCAGGCTGCTCCAAGTGCTGACCAACCTGGCCTTGAACTCTGCCAGGGATGGGGCAGCCACAGGTTCTCTGGACCCCCTGTGCCAGGGCCTCACCACCCTCACAGGGAAGAACTTCAGCCTACAATTTCATCTCAATCTCCCCTCTTTGAGCTTTGGGCTCCTTAAACAAGAAGATAAAAAAAAATATTTTTTTTCGTGTTGAAACACCAATCACTTTCATTTTCAGAATTAAGTGTTTTGATTTCAAACAAATTATTTTATCTGTGCTGTAACACACAGCCTTGGAAATAATTGCAAAAGGGAATGAAATTATTTGCCATTCCTCTGAATGGTAGTATTAATTTGTTTTTTTAGCCAAACCAAATAATCTCCTAAGCCTACATTGCATTGAGCTTCTATTTTCAGCACTCAAGTCATTACAAATGTGATATGATATCTGCAACAATTTTTCAAAGTTCTAAAATTTCTAACTGTGCGAAAAAAAGTACAATATAAGAACAAACAACCCTTCCCCACAAAACCTAAACCAAACAAAAAAAGACTGAAAAAGAAAGAGAAAAAAGTAATTTGCCTGGATTAATGGGTGAAAAAAAAGAAGCCCTTTGCTTGAAAAGCAGGTGCATAACAAAAGCCTACAAATGAAGAGGAGAAATGAGGAGCTCCTTTTATGTGTATATTTATATGTATGTGTGTGTGTGTATATGTGTATATGCATATGTGTGTGTATATATATACCCACATATGTACATATATGTGTATACATATGTACATGTGTGTATTTATATGTATAGGTATACATTTATAAATCTGTGTATTTATGTATGTTTATATATACAAATAATGTAAAGACTTAACACCTTGAATCTGAGATGGGAGAGTATAGCACAGCATTTTTTTGAGCACTGAAGACTGACAGTGCTGCATTTTGTCTGAAGTTCAATAGTGTTTCAAAGGATTAAAGCATTTTTCACTTTCTAAAAAAAATACATGCATCTGTTGTCTGGCGCTTCATAGGAGGTGTTGTTTCTGTGCTTGCTGTGTTTTGGGATGGACCAACATTTTCAACCTCAAAAAATGTGATTTGAATCGGGAACTCACAGACCTCTACAGTCTTGGAAGTGCCAGTGTTATCATGAAGGAATGTAACTAAATTGTCCTATCAGAGAAATACTTAGCCAATCACTTGGTGTTCACCTTGGGTGCAAACACTTCTTTCATTAGCTATTAGCATCATTGTGTTTAGGTGTTTTATTTTCTGATGGAACATCATGATGATCAAGCTACACCGCTTATTTAATTAGGAATGCAGCATCCTTCTGTTCTCAATTTAGGCACTTTGAACACATTCTTAAAACATCAGATCCTCTGTCAGCTGACTTGAACAACATGATAATAATTATACCTTTCTTTCTAACATGAGATCAAAGCTCCAGAAGAGGTGACATACATCTTGGATATTCAGACTCAAGTTTGGAGGTCAGTTGGGCCCAGAGATGTTTTGTTCCTTATTTTATAGCATAAAAGCTGCTTTTAGAGGTGTTCTGCTATGTGGCAGTACTTAACTGGAGCCCTAAGTTCATGTGAATTGAGTGCTTTGTTAAGGTGTGTGAGGTTTTTCCCCCTCGTGCACTGCCATTTGATTTAATACAGAAAATGAACACTGAGCCAAGGCTCAGATCTGTGGACTCCTGAAGACTGGAGAATTGTAAACCCAGCCCTCTTAAACTCTGCATTGAAAATTTACAGACAGGAATTAATATTTGCTTTCTTAGTCCTCTAAGAAAGTCCTAAATTTTGACTGTCTTGCATACATCCAGGGGAGGCTGTAACCTCAGGTTATTATCAGTTGCTGAGTGCTTTCCCCCCTCCATAAGTATGTATTCTTATTGCTATTGTAGTACAAACCTCCCAGACCCAGTGTAGCTACCTCTCATGCATGGGAAGGCTCTCAGAGTGGATGCTGTGTGAGTCCGTCCCAGGAGCACATGTAATGCCCTGATGGTCTCTGGGAGAGAAGCTTCTGATCCCAAAAGAATATTGTTGATGCACTGACTGATCCTCCCGGGCTGCAGGAGCTGTGATTGTTAAAACCCCTCCCTGAAGGGTTGCAAACAAGCATAAAGCTGGATCCTTTTCCTTATCAAAGAATTTCTCACCTCTTTCTAATACAGCAACTTCCAGAGGTAGCAAAAGAATCACATGAGCCTTCCCTCTGGGGCCTTTATGGGTCAGGGAGACAATCTTTGAGCTGTGTTTGGGAGTGAGAGCTGGTTTATGTAACCAAAGCAGCAAGAAGAACTGAAAGTAATTATAGGAGGTGAACCGCTCATATTTCCTATGATAAAATTCCTAATTGATGGAATGTGAAACTTTTTACCTGAATTAGTGCAGGAGCGTTTTGAGAGCAACGGTCCAAAGAAACAAAGCATTTTTTAATTGGGGTAGCAGGAGGGAGAAAGGAGTGCTTCACACCTTGCTAATTGAAAAAGCAAACTCACTGATTTTGTACACTGGGTTGTTCAAGAGCTTTCTTTTATGCTTCAGTTTATTTAAACATGGCACATCTGTGGCTCCAGTGCACTGCACACAGATGACATCCCATTTTGTTAAAGTGCTTGACAACAACATTCTTACTTGTCAGCCTGGATAACCTCAGATAACGTGAAGAAACTGTTTACCTTATGCTTAATGACAGTTTTATTCATTACATCCCTTCCTCTTTCCCCTTTATCTCCCTTTTGTTAGAGCCCTAAAACTCTCATTTACAGGAATACCCTGGTCATGGAAAAGCTGCCTCAGGCAAAGAGCACCTTTCCTTCCCTGGTGAGCAGCTCCCTGTGAAAGCTCCTGTGACACCCCAGGCACTGCTGCCTGAAAAATGTGAAAAAGAGGGAGGTGGGCAGGAAAAAATGACAGAAGCCTGTGAACATATTAAGTACTACTCGTTAAAGTGTGTCCCCAGTGAATATGGGCACCACACAGAGGTGAAAGGGCAGAGAATTAATGACAATTGCCTCACCGCTGACAGAGAAGCAACAAGTCATGCCACACTGGCCATGATCTTGCCTCCTAGAGTTGTTGCATCAAAGATGCCAGGCACAAAGCAGCCTTTCTCCAGCTCCCATGCTGGCTGTGTGCAAGGACTGTTAGGTTAAACACAGGACATCATTATCCATGGGGCATGGTGTTAAGAGTCAAGTCTCTATATACGTTTCCTCAATGAGAAGAGGAGACGAACTGGATCCAGTGGGAAAGGAGGCTAGGGTCTGGAAACAGAGCCTTGGATCCTGCCAGAGGCTGAAGGAGCTTGCACATCTTCCATGTGAATGCCAGTTAAATGATGGGGTGATGGACACTTCCTAGACTATTTCACACCAGGTTGCAGGACCAAGCTGCGAGTCACTCTTACCGTCATGTCAACAATTTTACACTTGGAGATTAACAGCCCCTAGACATCCTGCTATGTTTTTAACACATGACTTCTCATTAAGTACCTCAATGGGAAGATCTGTAGTGTGGCATCTCCAGGTCTGTCACAGCCTCAGACAAAAGGGAATGGAAAAGCACCTCAAACAAAGGGCACATATGCTTTACGCTTTACACTTCACCTTTCTGAATGGCTGGATAGTCGCAAACTCCTGTGGCCCATCTCTTCTATCCTCATTATACCAATAAATGCCCATCCTCTAATTAGGTATTTTGCTCTCAGCCTTTGCCACCAGAAGTAGTGATATCGTAATAACTGGAGACTTCGAGGCAAAAGATTAATGGAAACAAATGATATTTCTTGAATGAAATTTCTTGATGAAATATATCAACAGAATTTTTAATATAGATTGCATTTTATATATAGAAACTGGATAATGCTTTAAATTGATTTCCGAAATGAAGGCATGTTTGATGGAAAAAGTACTTTGACAACAGAAAGTATAATTATTTTGGATAGTCAATACTTGACAGCTTTGCTCAAAGTATCAGGGCAGTTTGGTTTTCACTGTCATTGTGTCCAAGTGTCTGACCAGCTCTTTAGGCCTGAAGGCATGGCAAAGGCTGTTTTCAAAAGTCACAGTGGAAATGTGATTTTATTTCTTTTCAAAGTTTGTAAGAAGAAGATACTCTTTTAATTTCTCTCTGAAACTTCAAAACAGGCTTATCCTGACTCTGTACCCAGAATGTGTCTCTCTGATGGAGAGGAGATTGCTGGCTCTCAGCACAGGGGTACGGGGGAGAGCAGGAGGGTGAGGGGATTATTTTGTAACTAGTTGGTCCTTTTGTGTTTCCAAGTGTGAATCCAGGCTAAGGAGAGGATTAATTCTAAAGAAAAGTAATAGAAAAGTAAATAAAAAAATGAGCATAGACTTGGTTCTGAATCCTAATATCTTTATCCTTGGAGATTTTGATTCCATTGCAAATATTAGCAAAGATCAAGGGCATTTTATTTAAAGAAAAGCCTAATTGGAAAGAAGTTAATTCTACAAAAGTGGAAATCAGCTGAAGACATTAAAATTGATGTGAGGTCTGCAGTGGAGGTGTCAGATCCTTTAGGATTCTTCCCACACATGAGTCAAATGTAAGTCTTCAAGGAAACTCTTGTATCATTCAAACTCTAACCCATTCTTCCTCCTTATTCTCCTAAGCCCTCCAAGTCCTTCCTGTGCACATTCTGCTTTTGATGTTCTTGAAGATCTTTCTCTCTCTTTCCCAGTGTGCGCTTTTGAAGGCACAAAATACTCTCTGAAACTTATCCAGATCACCAAGAAAAGCAGTGGGTTGTCTTCCCCATTGGTCATTTTAGCTGCCTCCCCCAAGCAGACTCCACTTTGACTAGTTTCACTGCTCTGCCAGAGGGGAAACACACTGGAACAGATGGCAAAAACTGTCTTTTGAGTAAACAATGAGTGTTCATGGCAAACCAAACCTCAGCTCAGAGTCACAGACATACAGAGAGATTTCCTTAAGAAAAGCTTCATTAAAAAAAAAAAAAAGATGCTTGACTCATTTTTTAGAGTTACAATTTTTATTCCTGCTCCTCTTCCTCAGGTATTGATGTATCTCAAGTGGGCAAAGCAATGAATTTGGCCACACAGGTGAAGTAGACAATGGGCAAGAGAGAGATGCAAGGAGACAAGATTAATTTCAAATTTCTTTCTCATCTGGTTCTCTAAAAAGACAAAGCTTACATTGTCACAGGGTGTGAACATGCATTCCTCTCTCTGTGTGTTCATGTGTCTTGCTTCCTAACATCCTTCAGGACAATTTCAGTGAAATCGCAAAGAGCGCATGGTCTGTAGCCATTATATTCTTATAAGTTTTGTAAGAAAGCAAGTTACTGCCATTTGATTGTTTTGCTGTTACTGTGATCCCTCTTGCCCTCTGCTGCATCCCACTGGCCGCTTTGTCTAACAATGCACAGCCATTTCTACGTTTGTGATAAACAGGCGGCAGATAAGAAAGAGCTCACCAGCATCTCTACTGAAGCTACAGTATGGGTGATGGCTCTGGCCCTTGAGCTAAGAGAAAATAGCTGTAACTAAGATTAACAACATAAATGCAATCTGTGTTTTGCTATCAAGAAGCTCCATAATGGTTAAACCGCTCAGAGATTATTTTGAGTATACAGAGATTTTACCATTATGTTAACTATTCCTGTAATAGTGATAGCGGGAGTACAGAACTACAAGATATCACAGGATGATATCTTTATGAAAATTGAAAGGAATCACATTGTAACTAACGAGTTAGAAAAGTAGGTGGTTACAGAAATATACAAAACCTCAAGGTATAGCACAAATAAAATCAAGGACTCACATCACATTTCAACACCTATTGCCTGGGTAAATGCAGACTTCTTGGTTTATAAAACAAACAAAAAAAATCGAAATAAAGTTTCCAGAAAAAGATGCACAAAGTTGCAAAATGAAAACTAACAAATTACAACTTTAACTCGGCCATCACATTTGAAAGTAAGAATAAAATGTTTCAAAATTATCTCTATAGTGAAAGATAACTGAGAGCAGCAGCAAACTGCAGTCTTCAGAGGCCACAATTACAGTGTTTTTATCAAACCTGGGAGGAACCTTGTGATTTGTGAACATGTGAAAGTCCATTTATAAGTCTGCTCTTAAGTCTCCAAGTTTTGGAGACTCCAGAAAAAAAGTAAAGAGGCACCACTGGAAAATGGAATAACTTCTAAAAACATCTGCATGGTAAGCCTAAATGTTGCTACTGGTAGTACATTAATTTCTGTCAGAGTTAATGTTATAGAAGTTCATGGTGAAAGATGTATTTTTTAACTGATGAAGAAGTCATTAGTTATGGTCTTTAGAAATGTTTATCATATGAACTAAAGAAAGCAGGCCACAGCTCTGAAATTTCACTTCACAGATGTAATGCATATTCTGACTCAGCATAATATTTTCAAGGTGTAAATACATACATATAGTTGTGCCTGTGTCAGCCTCCATACAATAAGATTTCTCAAGAACAAGCTTATCTTTAACCATCAAAATCAATGACACTCTTTGTGTCCCTGAGATTTGTATTTGCTCAGGTATCTCATCATAAAACTGAACTGAAAAGATTCATTAAGCACTTGGATTCATTGCCTGTTAAATCTTACCTCCAGCATGTTCTTTCCATAGCATGGCCATTCTCCATCACTTACTTTGCTCTTAAAGGTGTCTCTTACAGGGAAAAAATTAAAGGCAGCGTTTTCCATTTTAAAATCACCTGTTCTGCATTTTCTCATTTAACTAAGACATCTTCAAGGAAGATGAATGGGCTACCAGTTCAAAGGGAAAATTATCACTCAATGAAATAGTTAAAATCTTGGTCCCATATAAGTACCAAATAAGTACTACCAATAAGTAGGCTTGCCATGACCCTCTAGACATGAGCCAGCCCTGTAGAAAACTTTCCCAAAGGAAGCTCCAAAAAGAGGTATTGGTCAGAGAGGTTGCCTGGGAATTTTGCAGGTCATGTGAAGTAACTTACTCATATGGAAAATGCACAGGATGCTTCAAATATCTGTAAGGGTGGAGAATCTGAATTCTACTTTTCAAACTAGTGCACCTTCAGCCTTGTGGCAGCTTCTATCACCTACTCACAACTGACACAGCTGGAGGCCATAGTAACTCCTGGCACATCAATTTTTGTGGTGTTCAGAGACTCTCTGAGACATTACTCTGATGCAGCCTTGTTTATGGCATCTGACAGGACCACAGCCAGCAGTGTTATGTCTCAATAAGGAACTATACTGTTAAAAAAAAATATTTTATTGCAATTTAAATATATAATTCAAACTTGGGAGCAAATTATTAATGAAATATTAATTAATGAATCTGCCAGGAGTCATATTATTCCACTGTGTATCACAGGAGACCCAAGCTATAAGGCAGAGTGCAGTGGCAGTATAAATAAGGAGTTTATCCCTTTGATACAGGGCATGAAAGCAGGAGTATAGGGAATTAAAAAAGCAGCAAAATAAGGTTTGAGGCTAGCAGGATTAAAGTGGGATCAAGACTTTGACATGGCAATGTGAAAGACAACTAAGGTAAGAGATTACTTACGGTCATCAGAGCAAGACATTGCATTTGGATACTTTTGCAATACGTCTTCAAATAACATTTCTCATCAGGATTGCTTTGATATTGAAGGAGGTGTTAAAATATTTGTACAATCCACATTTGTACAATTCTATGTACACAGAAACACATCTCAAGTATGTTCTTAGACAACTTAGACCAGTCCACACAGAATGTACCTTTATGCAGATACGAAAATATGTTGACCTGGACCTGGGTTGTGTACCATCAATGGCTGACTGTGATTATAAGGGGGGGAAGAAATGCATGAGCTAGAAATCATAGAATTATGGAATTGTTTAGGTCGGAAAAGACTATTAAGGTCACTAAGTCTAATGGTTACCCTAGCTAAGTTAAGTTATTATGATGCCATCTTCTGGAATTAAAGACCCAAATGTTATGGGCAGAGCAGTACGTATTCTGCAAGTCTGCGCCATGGTAAAATCCTTTGGGGAAATTAAAATAGTGGATCAAATTACTCTTAAGTGATACATTTTCTAACCCACTTCTTTTTTTAGAAACATTTAATAATATTAAATTACCTAAATGGCTAGGGAGGGTTATGCTTAGTGATTTGCTAATTGCCAGCAGAGTCATTCCAAAAATGGAAACCACATGTGAGCCCACCCCAATTCTGAGCCACTCACTAACAGACTGGGACTGCTCTGAAAAAGTTCAGTTTCAAATATGTGATTGCTGAATGCTTTTGACATTGCATCTAGTTTGAACACATGAGGTGACCTCCAAACCTCTCTCAAATTCAGGTAGAAAAGTTCTTGTGAATTTAGTGAGATGAGGAAGCTACACAGTTGAGCCTTCTCTGTTGCTGCTTCTTCCCTTTGGTCCAGAAGAAACTCCAGTAAACTGTTGCAAAACATATATCTGTATTGGTGGGAGGCTGCTCTTGAATTTGCATATACAAAACAAGGATGGGATTAGTAACACATTCAGTCTGGTGTACTGCATGATATTCATCTTTTTCTGGCAGTTTGTATGCATAAATTCACATATGTGTCAATTTTTTTTAAGAGATCTGAGATGTGCCTCAGGTCTTTGAATTACTTGCAACAAAAATATCATAGCACAGGCAATGACTCAATTTCACTTGTAAGGCATAAAGCTTATAGCTAATCAGCCATTTAACTTGCATACAATTCTTTATGGTATAATGTTAATTTTAAAATTTTCACTACAAATTTTTGTCGTGGTTTGAGCCCAGCTGGCAACCCAGAGCCAAGCAGTCGCTCACTCACTCACTTACTCACTCACTCACTCACTCACTCCTCACTTCTCCCTCCCCCTGCTCCTGGAGGGATGGGGAGGAGGATTGGAAGAATGTAACTCCCATGGGTTGAGATGAGAACAGTCCAGTAACTAAGGTATAACACAAATCACTGCTGCTGCCATCAATAATAATAATGATAAGGGAAGTAAAAATGGAAAAGAATACAACCACTCACCACGCGCCGACCAATACCCAGCCCAACCTGAGCAGTACTCTAACCCTTCCGGGTAACTGCCCGCAGTTTATATACTGAGCATGACGTGCTGTGGTATGGAATACCTCTTTGGTTAGTTTGGGTCAGGTATCCTATCTCTGCTTCCTCCCAGCTTCCCCTCCTCCCGGCCAGATCATGAGACTCAGAAACTTCTTGGTCAGACTAAAACATTACATCGGTGTTATCAGTGCTGTTCCCAGGCTGAAAGAGAAAACTACAGCACTGCGCTAGCTACTAAGAAGAAGAAAAATGACTACTAATGCTGAACCCAGCACTATTTTATATAATAAATATATTCTGTACCTAATTTATTTTAAGACAAATTCGAAAAAGAAGTATATCATTAGAATGAGCCCACAGAAGTATTTTTACACTTGATACATTGCTTAGAATACATAATTCCCTTGGGAAGTTCATGGGAATTTTGTTCTTTCCTTTTTTTTTTTTTTTTTTTCCTTAACTGGGTCAGCACAATTCCTGTAAAGTGCCTTTGAAAATATGAACAGTGTTCAAATGGCAGAGGTGGGCCTGCAGAAGGGGAAGAGGGAACCTCTAGTGTGACTGGGAGGGCTGATAGACTTGAGGAACTGAATTAAAATCAGGACGCTAAGGCTGTTTCTGCCTTCAGATGTTTGATCCATAGAATCATAGAATAGTTAGGACTGGAAAGGACCTTAAGATCACCTAGTTCCAACCCCCCGTGCCATGGGCAGGGACACCTCCCCCTAAACAATATCACTCAAGGCTATGTCCAACCTGGCCTTGAACACCACCAACAATGGAGCATTCACAACTTCCCTGGGCAACCCATTCCAGTGCCTCACCAGCCTGACAGATTTCTTCCTCATATCCAATCTAAACCTCCCCTGTTTAAGTTTAAATCCATTACTCCTTGTCCTGTCATTACAGTCCCTAATGAAGAGTCCCTCCCCAGCATCCCTATAGGCCCCCTTCAGACACTGGAAGG
>JAOEHY010050542.1:0-19201 GCA_025447955.1 Psilopsiagon aurifrons
GAAAGTTCCTGAAGAGGCCAAAGTTTGCTCTCTTGAAGTCCAGGGCAGTGAGCTTGCTGCATGCTCTTCTCACTGTCTTGAGAATCTCGAATTTGATCATCTCATGATCACTGCAATCAAGGCTGCCCTGGAGCATCACATATCCAACCAGCCCTTCCCTATTGGTGAGCACGAGGTCAAGCATGGCATGTTTCATAGCAAGCATTCTCTTTCCTCTCTTTTAATCCAAAACTACATTGGCTTTAGAGAAGCAAGGCATGGGTTTAGCTGCCCTTAAGGAAGTCTGTTTAAACTGTTGGATTCACTGGAAAACAGAGAAATTACAGGAGACTTAAATCCCCATCCAAGAAGAAGGAAAAAAAAAACAAACCAACCTTTCTTTGACTGTAACACCACCCAATACTGAATCATACCCTGGCTAGACTGGATTCCATAGAGTGAGTGGAAAAATGATATTTGAAAAGTAATCATTTTATCATTGCCTCTGAGAGCTAACGGCCTTTCCCAAATCATAATTAAAGATGCAGTTGTTGTCTTTGTACCATTGTCTTTGTGATCCACAGCTCAAACGAGGTAAAGAAAAGATGTGCAGTGTGGAAAAAGGCGCAAAGTTCACAGATATCAGTTTAGAGTTAGAAAATGGAAAATCAGGCATCACAAAATATTCTTAAACTATGCCGAAAATAATGGAGTGGTATACTTCTCCCAGGAAAGCAACATCATCCTAAATGAATTATGGAATTTGGTAGAGTGCACTTTTTTTTGACTCTTACAGACATTAAAAAGCAACATTAGGCTCTTAAATGAGGTCTGGGAATGACATATAATCAAATAGCAAATGGTTTTCTGAACAGCTGGATTCTACCAGTGCTCTTTTACATGGTTTGGGTTTTTCTCCTAGTTTTTGATAATTGTATTGTAAAATTGATGTTTTTTTTACTGTATGACCTTTCTAAGCCTTAACAGTAAGAAAAAGTGGATCAGGTGATAAAAATCAATTACATGTAAAAAATAAGTTTTGCACTGAAATAAGTGGAGCTATGCTAGTTTACCTCAACTGCTCTAACTCTAGGAAGCCAGTATTGCACATAGGGAAAAGGGCTGTGATTTGGCAACATCTAATCCTGCTACTAAATGGAATCATTGAAATGTAACACTGTAATATGTGTGACAGTGAAAGACCTTGGATGTCCTGAAGCATTAAGCACAATTGATATGAAGTAATCATATCCTCACATCCATTTGACCCAACAGTCAATTACTTCATTTCAAGAATCAGTTCTAGTTTTGATTTAACTTTGTCTTGTTTGAGCTTCCAGTAACTGGGATTCTCTACAATTTTTTTTCAGATCCCGCATATTGAAATTTTCAAAGTACTTACTCTTTTTCTATTTTTTTTTCATAAATAGACTGTCTTTTTTTCCTGAATTTCAGGTTTTTATAACATTCTTGTGACCTCTGATGTCTTTCAATTTTCTGGAGTATGTTTTTGAATGAAGACATTAGTGGCCTTTCATAAACAGTCCCGTCATCTCCAGACAAAGAAGGAAAATGATCGTATTTGCTTCTGTCTTGCTTAAAGAGGCAAAGCTTAGATTTGCCCAGTTTCCTGCAGCTCTGTTTTGGGAATACACATTTACTTGATGACTTACTTTTTTTACAGATATTTCATCTCCCTGATGATAAGGAAAATAATAATATAATAATAATTTATAATAATTCCTTGCAATAACAACTCTTCTTCAGTATGATTTATGCTCTTTTCTTCCAGATTTTGAACTAAGTGATTTAAAGAAATGCGATAGCAGGATAATAACACCAAATCCAAATAAATCCCCAATGAAAACAGTTTAAAGATAAAGAAATCTACTTTCAAACAGACATCTGGAATAAGATGGCAATGCATATGACCTTGGAGTACAGGTCAAACCGTTTTCTTTACTCTAGCAAACTGTAGGCACAGCATTTAAGGAATACTGTATGCAGCCATAGTATTGAGCAATCCTTCCCACGTTATCTGAGAATTAGTGTTTCCATATTTCCTTTGATGTGTCTAGGTCGAAAATGTTTCTCCTGCCTGGATCATTGCAGCCCATTGCACCTGTCTCCATAGGGAACATTCAAACGAAGGCTTGCGAAGTCCTCCATCTATGAGCATTTGACAGGCCCTTCTACTACAAAATTCTCTGGTGGATGCTTTTGTACTAAAATCAAAATGCTGAAGGGTTCACTGTGCCTTCCATCAAAAATTCTTCACTATGCAGCACACATTTGTTCTCCAGACAGCCTATTCATAAATGAACTGGAAAAGAGAACAATCTCTGAAGTAGGTGATGAAGTCTGCTGATGGTAAGAAGTTATTCAAAATAAAGAACTACATAGGGAACTTATGAGACTGAGTGGCTGTGCAATAAAATGAAAAATGGAATTCAGTGCAGATAAATGTGAAGTGATGCATGTGAAAAGAAAGATATTTAGATTCCTGTATAAAATGATGGTCTCTGAGGTGTTATGCTACACAAGTGATGCTTGACGCTATGAGAGAACATGTTCAGTACCTGCCAGATTGCAAAACCAACAACCAGCCAAACAAAAAGACCCAACAGATCAAATCCTGGGACTTATTATGAAATTATTTGAGAACAAAACAGTAAACAAAATTTACTACACCTTTGGAGTAAATGGTTTGCTCTTGAGGAATGGAAATGAGCATCACAGTAGAGTCTGCCTTCTTCTTCCAGTACTTATAACCATGAAGCTGATTTCTACACAACATATGAATCTGCAAATACCATTAAAATTAGTGAACATATAAAAACGAGGTCACAGTATCTATAAATATAGTTACTTAACCAAAATTGTTGACTGGAGGATTCTTATTAGTCAGAACATTGCAGTCACTTTGCAGAAGCATAGTTAATCATGCTGCCACATAACACAGAAGCAGTAGCAACAGAATTAATTCCTTACTGGAACTGGGACCCTAGAATAGACCACTGGGTGTTAATCAGATATTTCTTTTGGTGTAGAGTGGTGTCTTTTCATGACAATATTTATATTAAAAACATGAAAAACTTTTAGAAGAGTGGCACAGATTAATTGCTAGAGAAGAAATGATACTACAATGACACTTACTAATGCACTGAAGTAGCACTGCACTGTCTTGTTTATTCCCTTAGTAAGTCAGAAACTTCTGTCAGGACAGAGTAAGTAACTGAACGAAAGATGATTTAAATACCTCTGAAGAGTTTAATGAATAGAGGAAGAACAGTCTTCCTGATTGCTTATGTACATATGGCCTGTGGTGATGTGCCAGCTCACTAGCAAAAAGAGGAAAATAATTAATTATAGGTAATTAGATATTAGGAAAATTGAAACAAAAGATATTTCTATTGCTAGAAGTTTTTAATGGACTGTCTTACATTGTCCTGCAAAGAAGGGAATGCATCTCAGGGCAAAGGTATGAGAAAGACATGACCCTAATTTCTTCCTTGATTTACATGTTACCTGTCCTCCCAACTTTTTCATTTGTTGCTTATCAATCTTTTCTCCTTTCCTCTGTTCCTTCCCATCATTTTCAGTTCTCATTCAGCCTCCATATCAAGGTCTACTACCAAATATATCTGCCAACATCCTCTCATAAGCCTGCAAGGAACAAGTTCAGGCAATGGGTCACAAACTCTTTGAAATGATGGTGAAGAGGACTATTTTGTAATACTGATGTTGTATTTTAATTAAATTGTAAGAATTTTATTGGAAATGTTGGGAAATGGCTTATCCGAGGATACATGGCTTTATCGCCTCATGGGTTTCACGTCCCTTTTCTACCTCCTACCACAGTAGAGAAAGAAAAACTATGGGGAGAGGATAAGAAATTTCTGTGACCCATGCTGAGTTGTACCCAAGAAAGGTGTAGTAAAAGGGTAGACTTCTGTAAAGTGAGAGTGATATTATTTCCAATGCACCACCTCTTCATGGCTTTTGTATTTACCTCAAAAGCTATTTGGGGTAAGACTTTATTTTGCTAAAGGCTACAGACCATTACTACTAGCCTGATGTTCCTGTGTAAGGGAACAGATGCCAGGCAGCAGACTCTGCAGGGTCCTCTCTGATGAGATACGTGGGAAAGGTGGGAACAGATAAGACCTGCACCATACACAGTAACATACTTTGTGCCACGCAAAGGGAAGAATAATTTTGGACTTGCTTGGTGCCTTAGGAGTAACACAAGCTGGGGGAAATGTTTGACATGCACAAGAAAACCCAAGAAACTTTGACCTGGGTAATCTAAACGAAGATGTTTGAAAAGAGATCACAGAAAAAAAAAGTCACGTTTTTTGGGAACAAAGGTACTAGCTGAAAACCACTGACACATCTTTCTTATATTTTCTGTAGATCTCTGTGTATGGAATCTGGATTCAAAATCCTGGAATAGATTCCTGGAAAGTTTTCTTAGGGCAAGAGCATGATAAGGGGAGAACAGTAGATTTGGCAAGTCTGACAAGAAATCTATTGCTTATTTTTGTTGACCTTTGCATTCACCTCACTGCTGTGTGAAAGCACATTATTTCAGAACAAAGCAGAGAGGAAATCTGTTCATATTAAAGTCCTGACATGTTCCCTTCCTGCTCAGATTTTTATCCTAACAAAGGGTGTCTCATCTTGGCACGAGAACACAGGGGAGCTATAAAGATGGAACTGATGTATTTTTCCTCTTTAGGACTCAGAGTCATGCTAGGGCAGAAGACAAAAAAAAAAAAAAAAGAAAGAAATGCTTTGGAGGCTACTGTTTATATGTATTATCCAATAAAAGTCTCGCACAAACTCCACAAATAACTGGGTGACACCCAGAATTTCCTCCTCTTATGTGAGTATGTGAAACATGTTCAAGTTTTTGGGAAGTTGAAAACTTCATGCAGTGTGGGAACAAAACTTGCTCCTCAACCAACAGGCTGTGATGCTAAAGAGGTAGTGTTTCTCCTTAAGACTGGTTACATTACTCTTGCAATAGTTAGCAGAGAGGAACAGGAACTTTTAACGTTCTTATTCATCTCAATCAAAGGGGTCTTCTGCCCTAGAAGTACTGAACACTCTCCACTGACTCAATTGTCTGCATATGACTTGCCTATAAATGTATTTTTAGTGTGGTGAAAGGAGACAAATACCAGTCCCTAATGGTTGTGTTGGCATACAAATGTCACAAAGTTAGTATGAGTGATGAATATCATATTAGGAGACTTGCAAAACCAGGCCTTAAGGTTCTAAGACTGGGCACCCCAAATTTGCAGACACTTTTAACTTTCTGTGCCTAGAGATCCCATCTATACCTGTGGTACTGACTTACTTTGTAAAATGGCTATAAGATCTGCGAAGTGGTTATAAAGTCTCTGAAGTTGTATAATTTTGTCAGTCATCACAGAACAACCAGGGAAGAAAATATGTGCACTAGCTTTGGATCAGGAGAAGAGTACCATAAAAAAAACCACTATTAGTAGAGCTGTGCACTGAGCAACATTTTGTTATTGTTTTTTAGTGTTCTTTAATCCACTTTGTGTAGTGTCTGCTAGTATGGGAGTCATTCTGTTTTCAGGATTTAATAAAAGAAAATGAATGTAATTCAAAATATATATATAATGTTCAATGTAATTATACATTTTGAGATTGAATTCTCTACTTAGCAGAATATCAGGTAGTTGTTAGTGCTAAAGTACAAAAGAAAACCAGCACGTCTAGGTGTGAGTTCATCCCATTCTGACAGTTCCAAAACAGTTCAGATGTTCGCAACCACCAGAGCACAAAATCAAGTCTCTCATGGTAACTGTCAGCAATTTACAACTAAATTCAGAAGTCTAAATGTAGGAAAGCATTTCAGAAGTCTAAACATCTATGTAGAATCATATCTTGGACTTCCTGAAGCAGTGACATAGAGCTGCTGTGTATGACACAGGATCTATGGGGGGGCTCTGAAGTGGCCTCTGTGGATAATGACAGCTACCTTAAGATACCTGACGTGCACTGCAGACCTCACCTCATGTTTGTGAACTAATATGTATGGAGAGTGCCCAGTTCCTAACAGATAAATCCTGAGTGCCATCTGGGAGGTCTTCTTCACTGTGCCTGAGACCCCAAGACAGAGCAGACTAGTGCAGTGCCACATTCCTACCAGCCCTGCCCTGTCTTGGTGTAGTGGCTACAGCCCAGGTAAGGCTTCTCACAGTTCCTGAAGTGACACATCAGAGTTTGTTTTCAGACCTCTGAAATCTTCTCTTTGCAGCCATGTGTGAGCAAACTGCTGATGCACAGAGACAGCAGATTTCTGTGTGTTACAGCTGGAATTAAAATAAGCATTTAGTGTGATGTGAGATGCCCTCGTGTATCATTCCTGGCTGATCTAAAGAGGCATGCATTTTTCTTTAAAAAGTGAAGATGCATCAAAAGGAGTGCGACCAGCAGGTCAAGGGAGGTGATTCTCCTCCTTTACTCCACTCTGGTGAGACTCCATCTGCAGTCATGTGCTCAGCTCTGGGGCACACGACACAAAAGGGACATGTACCTGCTTGAGTGAGCCCATAGGAAGGCCAGAAAGATGCTCAGAGAGCTGAAGTACCTCTCCTATGGAGAAAGACTGAGAGATCTGAGTTTTTCAGCTTGGAGAAGGATCTGGGAAGACCTTATAACAGTCTTCCAATACCTAAAGGGGTATAATACAAGAAACCTGTAAAGGGACTTCTTAAAAAGATATGTAGTGACAGGACAAGGAGGAATGGTTTTAAATTGAAAAAGGTAGATTTAGATTAGACATTAGGAAGAAATTCTTTACAATGAGGGTGATGAGACACTGGCACAGGATGCCCAGAGAAGCTGTGGCTACCCCATCCCTAGCAGTGTTCAAGGCCAGGTTGGACTGGGCATGGAGCAATCTGGTCTAGTGGAAGGTGTCTCTGCCCATGGCAGGGAGGTTGTAACTAGGTGATCTTTAAGGTCCCTTCCAACCCAAACAATTCTGTGATTTTGTGATTCTGTGAACAGTTCACAGATTTCCATGCTGTGCAGCTTTGGATAGACTTATAATGGGTAAGACCTTCTAAATATAATAGGAAGATAGTTTCAATTGAAATTATGTAAAATTTAGGCATCTTGGCTTCTTTTGAAAAACTCAGTTATGCAGCTTTTTGTTTCTTCAGAATTTTTACTGTCATGTGAGTATTTTATTCCTGTCATTCAATATAGAGGAAAGATAGAGAAGGATGCCAGCTCTTAGGAGATCTACAAGAAGTTTTTATGCTCTGGATGTTTTTGTTATTAGTTGGCACCTTTGATAGTTTAGGCTAAAGAACCACAATGCTTTGTGCTCTTGTTATGAATATTATTGACACCCCTCACCATGGTAAATGTGTCCCTACATGCTTCATCTGAATGCATACCTATGAAGTCAAGATGACTTTAGTCTTAGGAGTGACCCAGCATGGAGAGAATCAGTAGGAAAGTTAGCTGGTGAGGTCAAAATAGAAAGTGTGGATGCACTTCAGTTGACATGACTGAAATTCTTCACACATTAATTTTAAAATGAGACTCTCATTTTGTGGAGTAGGTTCCCATCTGTTTTTATCATTATTTATCACAGTGCTTAAGGGCAGTGTGTATTTATTTTTTTTTTAACTGTAGAGTATCATATACTTTGAATGTGGTATATCGGTTGAGTCAGGTCTGTCTGCCTTTAATAACTGCAAGAGACTTTGATTATTTGTGCCTGTAAAGAGATCTTCATACAGCTTAGAAAAGACAAGCTCTGTTACCAAAACACTGTTAACTACACAAAAAAAATAATTGAAAACTTTTATTTTTTTTTTGTTTAAATGCATATCAGACTGAAGTAGTGATGATATTTTTCCAAGACATTTTTCAGAGTACACCTGCCTCTGTCTGGCATACAGAAGTCTCTTAAAAAGCACAAAAAGGATTTTAGAAACTTGACTGCTGTTGAGCCTATTTACCTCTGTTACATTGAAACACTAAGATCAGTAGTATGCAAACGTGCATGTTTTTCAAAAACTTTAGTTTTTTTGAGATTGGTAAACAAATAAACATTTATTCTCTCATTATTTTCCCCTCTCTTCCCCATACCTTGCAGTCATGGGGGCCTTTCTGCATTAATCCCCTCACCCCTTCCTCCAAATGCAGTTATTTGCTGAACTGCTGAACTTGATAAAGTAGGAACATCTGCTCTATCTGTATTACCAAAAAACCCACATAAGAAGTAAGAATTGCATTAGGACAGAATACCAGTGTCCAGACATAATACCAATGCAACTCAACAGTGCCTTAGCAGGAGTATTGGAGAGCTACAAGAATAATTATTGCTGGAGAATGTAAAAACATGAAGGTAGATATTTTCAGACTCTGGTCAGCACTTTCGATGCTCCTCTGCAGTCCAGTTACTATTACCTCTTTAGATTCTTTGTTGGGATCTTTTCTATGAAAACCAGGAAAATTTGACAAAATTATATATTTTCAATTAGCATTCTTGCCCAAAGCCACATTTGTCTCACAAGTCCTAGTTCTGATGGTGAGCAAGCAGAGTGATGCTTTGAAACTTGGCAGGCTGTTTTTCAGAAAAATCCAAGGGTGTCTGCACAGGGCAAACCCCAGGATGAAAACTGCCTGTTTGGTCCTGAGAGCACAGCCTTCAGCACTAGTGGTCATAGCTTGAGGGTTTAAGAGCTCCTTCCCTCAAGGAGCCCTGATTGTAGATGTGGCCAGAGCTCTGATTGCCTTCCTGTGGTTTGCTCTTGAGTGAAGTTGAACACCTGTGTTTACGGTTAAATTCCAATTTCAAGGAGGTTGCAGGAGGTAAGTAGGTGATGACAGGCTGTTACTCATGATTTCAAAACACGCATTGATAAGGCAATACCTTCAGTGGGTATCAGCGATGCAGGAAAGAAGCAAAAACAAGAGGCTATGAGTGAAAGATTTGTGGTTTTGGCCACCAAAGTGGGGAGTGCCTGGGATGAGCTTCCATGACAGATGATGTGTTCTTCTTCTTCTTTTTCTTTTTTTATTTATGATTTTGTCTTTCTGGATGTGTTTCTTTTGGGTAAGTTACTGGAAGAATTATGGGAAGCATTATAGAGGAGACTGGATTGGGTGGTTACATTGTTTTGATTTTAACTCTATTTGTGTAATGCGTGTTTATTTATTGAATGCCTCTGAAGTCTGCATGTCCTATGCTTCTGATAAATATCCAATAACCTTCTGTGAACTGGAATGTTTTCTATATTTTACTAATACATCAAATACAGACTTAGCATCTTTTGAAAAAGCCCCAGTAGATGAGGTGGGTGAGTAAATTGAGGCATCTGAAATTGAAGCAGCTGTACCTCACCTGTGCAGCTCCATTTGCTGGAATCACATTAAAAGCTGCTTTGGGAATTCCTAACTCTCTCAAATATAATATAAGGGTCATAATTTCTTTCTTGGGGGAGTGTGTGTCTCAATGCTTATATTTCAGTAAAAGCTACCCCTGCAGTTGCAAGTGTTTTCTTAACAGTTAATCTTAAGTTTTCTTAACTGCAGTCTAAACATAGTGTGTATAGATTTACACTCTACAAACAATTGATGGTATGCTTCTTTATGCCATCAGATTACGGAGCTGCACTGTGAGGTGTTACTAGCTTACCATATTTGTCTTTATTCTAGACAGATTTTACTTGGGTTACTCCCCTGCATCCCATTTTCAAGTTTCTTTGGCATTTCTCTTCCAAAGTTGCTGTTAGCGTTCAAAGTCTAGGAGCAAGTGCAGCATCTGAACCATTGCTTAATGAGGAGTGGATAGCTGAATCATAGAATCATAGAATAGTTAGGGTTGGAAAGGACCTTAAGATCATCTAGTTCCAACCCCATGATGTATCATTGTTGCAGTCACACTGAAGGTAAAGTCTTCCAACAGAGTGAAACACACTTAAATAATCCTTTGATACTTACCAAAACTATACTCATCTTCTACATAATGGGAAGATTATACCTCAATATCTAGTATAATGTGTATCAAAGTGGCCAATTGGTTTGGCAAAATTAGCTGAAGTATTAAATCATAGACAGTTGTTTTCCATCATAGGTCTCTCCTTAGCTGCATGTCTTAGTCATCCACATATAACTGAATTTTTAAATACTCTTTTTCACTGAAGTCTACGATATGATGTAGATCCTTTTAAAACGGATGTTCTTTGAATGACTCAGATCCAGTTACTGATAAGAAATAACTGAAATTCCTGCTTGCTTTTGGAAGATATTTTTGAAGAAACCAAGAAACGGAAGGTGTTTCTGCCTACAAAGCAGACTTGATTGTCTCTTATAAAAGGAAAAAAAAAAAAAAAAATGCTTTGGCACCATTAAGCAACATTTTGCTTAATGGTGAGGGTTTATTTTATTTTATTGGTGGTTTTTTTACAAATTCTTTTCATTGTTTTGGGCACCCACCTGACAAAAATTTGCTGGAGCTATTTAGCAGCAATATAATACAGCCGCAGCAATGTAATATAGTTACAATGGGGCATCCACTGCAATGGACTAATTCCTAATATTTGCATGGATATTCTGAGGCAGTGGTCTGTTCCCTCAGGCATCCTCCCTAAAAGGTGAGGAAAGGTGTGCTCTCCACAGGTTTGATTCTTTTCTTCAAACCAGAAAGCATAGTCCACTCTCTTTTATCCCACTTTGATTTTATAGGCTTGTTTTTCTCTCTTTCTCTCAGAGAAATCCTTCATGAGTTTCTGGGACTTTCTGATCTATTTACTGTTCTTATATTTTGCCTTCCCTTACAGAAAATGAGAGGCAGGAACAGGACAGATGCTTCTTTCTACCCCACTGTTCACTGCCATGGCCATATGGAAATTGCAGGCAGGTGCTTTTGAGCTGATGTCTTTTTCCTTTATTTTACAACATGAAGAGGCTTATTTGGCTTTTGCTATGCTATAAAATATAGAGTTTTGATAAGTTAAACATACAGTTACTTCTGATGAGTGCCTGCCATGAGTTGCACTAAGGTAGTTTGGGAACTGATATTATGTGTTCACCTCCAGTCAAAACTCATTCTTTTTTTGAGTGCATTTAACTTGCCATTTAGACTAGATTATTGGACATGATTTTGCCAGGAACCTTACAGAGAATAATGATGGCATCACTGTTACACCCATGATCTGCTAAGGGATAATGTCTAAGCTGAAAGCCTGTGAGGGAATAATATGTACAATATATTAATCTCTAACAGCTGCAGTCAATTGTCCTATTCAGTATGTTTGGATACCTTGCTACAGTGATACAGCAAAGTTAGAATAGCAGTAGCCGGAAATGTTCAGATGCTTATGTTTAGGTCTGAAGAGCTCACCAAATTGTATGGTAGCAGGAGATCACTAAATTATTTTCCAATGTTTTCCCAAATGTCTCACAAAAGGGCCAGTAAGACATCAGGAGCCTCTTGGAGAATTCATCTGTGTGGTCTACATAGCTCCGCTGGTACTGCAAAGGAAGTTACTGTTGTTGGATCCCAGCAGTTCACGGAGCAGACAGAATCCTATTATTTCCTGTTGCTGTCACTTGCAGCAGTGTAGCAGTGCTGTCAGGTTACTACAGAGAGCAGAGGAGAGTTGTTGGTAAGCCTGTTTGATTTCCAGCTTTGTTACACTATGTGCAGTATGGCTGAATGCTCTGAGCCCTTTTTTACGTTGTGAATAATTCCAGTCATCCCCGAGATGGGCTAGAATGTAAAGGTCCATCTCTAAAGATGTAGCTAAGCAGGAATGACTGCAATTGAAAAAGGGTTTCAATGCTTATGACTTGATTGGGATGTTGTGACCTGGAGGCTGGGTTTTTACTGGTTGTTGATAAATATGCCTGCTGAGGGCACAAATAAGTATTAACAGAAAGAGAGGGCAGGAGACCATAACTCCCTTTTGTCTGATGAAAGCAAGAGTGCATTGCACTATTACCTCTGCAGAGGATTCCATTTTCTTACTGCACATTGCTGCAATTGCTAGGGGCACAGGCATCCGCTTGCTGTGCTCTTGCACTGCATAACTTCTCTGAGCTTTGTCTGCAGTCGAGACATTTTTCTTCCTGGTGGCTGTCATAGTTTAAGCCCAGCTGGTAACTCAGAATCACGCAGCTGCTCGCTCACTAACCCCCTTCTTCCTCCCCCCAGCTTCCGAAAGGTTGGTGAGGAGAATCGAAAGAATGTATCTCCCACGGGCTGAGATAAGAACAGTCCAGTAACTAAGGTATAAAACAAACCACTGCTGCTACCACCAATAATAATAATGATAAGGGGAATAACAAGGGAAGAGAATACAACTGCTCACCACCCACCAACTGATACCCAGTCTGACCCAGCAATGATCTAACTCTTCTGGATGACTGCCCCCAGTTTATATAGTGGGCATGACGTGCTGTAGTATGGAATACCTCTTTGGCCAGTTTGGGTCAGGTGTCCTGTCTCTGCTCCCTCCTGGCTTCCCCTCCTCCCTGGCAGAGCATGAGACTCAGAAAGTCCTTGGTCAGAGTAAGCATTACTGAGCAGCAACTGAAAACATCGGTGTTATCAGCACTGTTCCCAGGCTGAAAGTCAAAAACACAGCACTGCACCAGCTACTAAGAAGGAGAAAAACAACTGCTGCTGCTGAACCCATGACAGTGGTTAACACTCTGTTTACTGAGATTTAGCACCAAGTTGGCCACCTAAGTCTACCAGGTGTCAGTTGATGATATGGCCTTTTATGATTCTGCCAGGCAGGGCTTCCCTCTGTCCATGCCTATTGCCTGGCAGATACACAACAGATGCCTCTTACAAGGTGCTCTTATGATGGGCCATTGCTGTTAACATATGCTTCTTTGCCCCATCTTTGACCTTATGATATTGTGCATTTTTAAGACTGCAATCATGTCAAAAGACTGATGTTGCTTCAGGACAAAACAGTGGAAAGAATGGGGTCAGAGTGAAAGCTTTTGTTCCAGTATAAATATCTGAAATAACACATGTACTACCAAGTCTTGACAAAGCTTTTCTCTTTGTATGTGCGTTTCCTTTTCTTTTTAATGAAATGTGCTCTGTTCCCAAATTCCGACTTCTGTCATGGAATTGTTAGAATTGAATGAGCTGAGTGTTAACCTCTTGAAAGATTAGTGATCCTCTAGCAGAGATTTTAATGTCTCATTAGTGTAAAAGGAAGCGTTGCTGGACTGATGTGACATAAACATGATTCATATTCAAAAATAATATATTCCTCTGAGTCTAGTTGTTAACTCTCTCTGGCTAAAAAGGCAATGTGCAGCCATTAAAAGGCAGAAACCAAGAAAACACAGGTAAGGGCTTCTGACCTGAGTGATATGCAGGCAAACTCTCATCACTGAAGGAGATCAGGTTGTTTTACAGGTGTAAGTGAATGCACTTCTATGGGATTATGTAAAGTTACTCTGATTTACAGCTGCCAAGAATCTAACCCCAAATGTTTTAGTAATTTGGTATGCAGTTGGGAGAACAGAAAACTACTGTCCATCATTTAGTTTCTTTGAGCATTTGAACCAGCCATGTGTTTCCTAATGTCTCCAGCTCACACTGCAACTCCAAAGGAAAATATGTGGAAGTATTAAACCAATGAGATTGAGTCTTAAAAATGAGATGTTGGAGGTGGGTTTTAATTTGAAGTGTTTGCTCTAGTTGTTTCTTCTGCAACCAGATCATCTTCTATGGGATTATGTAAAGTTACTCTGATTTACAGCTGCCAAGAATCTAACCCCAAATGTTTTAGTAATTTGGTATGCAGTTGGGAGAACAGAAAACTACTGTCCATCATTTAGTTTCTTTGAGCATTTGAACCAGCCATGTGTTTCCTAATGTCTCCAGCTCACACTGCAACTCCAAAGGAAAATATGTGGAAGTATTAAACCAATGAGATTGAGTCTTAAAAATGAGATGTTGGAGGTGGGTTTTAATTTGAAGTGTTTGCTCTAGTTGTTTCTTCTGCAACCAGATCATCTACTGAATATATCTGACTCAGAAGTCCCTTTGGCAGAGGTATTGTGTAGCTGCTTTGAAGGCAAGGTTGCCTGTAACCACCGATGAGCTAATCACTGACTATCCATCCAGAGCTGGTATAAACCAGTTGTTTGCGTTGCTGTCTGTTGGGAGCTGTCTGAGTAACCTGAGTACTTGCTTAATGCATTTGTCTACTCTTTTGTTAATTCTGAGATTGTTTGACTCCAGAACCTGCCTAGTAACATTTGCTCTGGTACTTTGGAGGAGGTTTTCATATATTCAGCATCTCCTTTGATGTTTTGAGGCAATTGGGGGAAAAAAAGCTGCCCTGCAGGGCTCAGCATTAAGTGCTGCTGAAATAGGAATAGGTTTGAGTTATCCCTATGCTAGCAAGATGTACTTAAGAATATTTCTGTCTTGCAGTCTCAGTAGCATTAATTTAATTTCAGTGATAATTCATTCAGTACTTACCTTCATTTTTTTCTAATTAATACGCTTCATTTTAGAAATTATTAATTTGGGGTTTACCTGCATTTGGGCCAGTGGCCTTGCTTAAATAGTTCTTCCCTGATTTCTAGTGCAGTGGTTCAGCCAGGAACTGACTTTGTTAAAAGAGGGATCAGTTTTCAACTTCTTGAAGAGATACCCAGAAGTAAGAATAATGTTAGTCTACTGGAATAGTCCTATAATTTCAAAGTAATTCTTTAGTGCCATTGTATAGAGGGTTTTTAATAAGTTGCCATTATCAATTTAATACTCATGTTGTGTCTGCATCTGTTCCTGAAAAAATACCTTGTTTCTGGAAGAGCTTGATTATTGTTTCCTTCCCTTCCTACTATCCTCACCTTTGCTATCACTTTTGCACACTTTTTCATTATTTGTTTAAAACCACTGAATGCATATATGTTTTAAAGTCTACTGATTGTTGTCTGGAGACATGACAAATAAAGATTGTTTCCAAATGGAGTTACCAAGTACATCAACATAATGATAGTATTGTGCCTACATTTATTTCCCCAGCTGTTGTGTTCCCTCCAAAATGTGAATCATGTAGATAAAGAGAGCTTATAGCAGATAGCTGAAATTAAGTTTTTCCCTAAGCAGTTCAGACTCAGCTAAGAAAATGTAGTTGTAAACAGAATGGTGGAGATACTGTTGCAGTTGATTGCCATGGTGTTAGCCTAGGAGATCAAGCTGACTGTACTATGTAATTAATACATTGCATTGAAAGCACTGGATGATATTACTTTATAGGAGGAACTTGTGCTAACTATCATTACCAATGCTGCATGATTTTTTAATTTCAGATTGTAGTTAACTGATTTGATATTAAATTCCCCTTTACTTTTGCCCTTCACTGCAGAGATGAATTGTTTTGCAGCCAGAGATTAACACAATAGCAATCTATAAGTCAAATCTGTCTGCCCACCTTTTACATGCCTTTTTGCTCACTATATGGCCAAGAAAATTAAACCAATCTGCTGCTGTGAGCTTCTATTTCAATATAAATATCTCCTGTTATCTTAAGCTCTTTATCACAGTTTTAACAGTGAATTCTGCTCTCTGTGTTATTCCTGCCTGTTCAAATTCACCAGCTCTAGGATCCTTCATGCCAGAAAGTATCTGCTTCAGTAGGATCAGAATAATTTAGAAGCTTCGAAAATGCTACTGTCATTTATTCTGGGAGACAGCTGTCTTAGAAGGACCAGGAAAGGCCAAAGTAATTTGCATTTATTGGCAAGCTATCGCTTTTGTTAGTACTGACTTAAAATTTCACTGCAAAGATGAGAAAGTAAATATTATTTTGGAAACTTTAGTCAACAGAGATTTTTGAGGAAGATTTTCATTATTTATTAAAAAAGAAACCCAGTGTTAATACTGGAATAGTCCTCAAAAAAAGGCTAATGCCTTAAAAGGCTGGAATTCATAAGCTGGAAAAATGAAAGGCTGGAAATAATATCCTCAAAATGGTTTGGGGACAAAGTTAGTCACTATATGCATATATTTACCTAATTGAATTATCCTGTTTAAAGAACACAAGAGCAAGATGCTGGTATGAAAAGCTCTCAAACTGTAGCCATCTTGGGAAAAACACAAGGTTTGTCTTTAAGTCAGAAAAATAAAAGTACTAAATATGAATCTGTAAAGATCATATTGTACTTTGCCAAAGAAAGAAGTTTGGGAAACCAGCCCTGCCTCTGCTTAGAGAAAGAGAATTTGTGATTAGATCCACAGCAGATTTGTGCCAATGACAAATGTCACTAGGCAAACACAATATGATTATCAGACTTGTGCACCCATATTCCTTTGCAATTACTGCAAGAAAGGCTGGGAAATAAAAGTGAGTTTTGTGTTGAGATGCCTGAAATCATCTTTACAGAGATGATGATAAAGTGCAAGTTTGGTGACTAAAAAATCACACTGCCCATACAGTAAGAGAAAAAGAGGCAAAACAAACTATATAAACTGTGGTACAGTGTATCTATTATAGAGCGGAAGGGAAAGAAACATCAATGCCCATTGATTTTAATAGAATTGTATCTGACTTGCACTTCCAGAAACAAGTTTCAACCCCATTTGTTCATGAAATACAGTAAAATGAGTGATATAGAGAGGACTTGGATATTTAGAAGTATATCCATTAAAGCTGTCAGAAACTTTGAAAGTTTCTAAGCTATGAAGCATGAGGTCCAGTTTAAGAGATAACCCTCACTATTTTTTCAGCTTTTGCTGGACTGTCTTTTATACTTTTATACTCTTTGTATACTGGTTCATGGCAAATTTTTTTTGTACAAGCGTGATGGAGGGATAATGGTTCTGCTTATCAGTGCTCAGAATGGGTATAAATCAACAAGTCTCTGCAGATGTTAGATCAATTTATGTTAGAATTGTAAAGAGAAATTTTGCTACTGATTTTGACTGCAGAGGTGATTAATAGAACTTTTAAAAAATAATTTTAGCAGCATAGATTACAGATGAAATGATTTTATTGCAGTTTGGGGATCTACATTTCTATAACTCTGCATTAACTTTGAAAACCCTTTTGGTTTAGGTATATTCTATCAGACAAGTTGGTCAAAAATTCCACTGGTACTGATGTAGTCTAGAGTTAATATGAGAAAAGAGCTAGTAAGCAAAACAGATTTGACCAGTGTTTGAATGCAGCAGTGCATTGAAATTGGTTAAAGGTTTTGGAAATTTTGACCAATTATTATTTTGATTTCCTTTCTAGCAGTGATTGTCTCTTTAGGAGAAGCAACATTGAATAATTGCTCTGCCCTCTTTAAATATCTCAAGCATCAGTAGCTGTTTTCCCCCTCACAATGCATCAAGGTTGTCCTGTATATAGATGAGGGGGGTTTTATTCTCTGCTTAAAGAAAAGCTTTTAAGCACTTCAGTGTACTGGACAACAATTTTTAAATTTCCAGTATTGTCAAGACTTATGAATTCTATATATATTTTAATTATTATTATTACCACAAGTTTTAACATTCTCTTTGGAATCTTAGCTCTGGGAATCAGGGACCTGTATGAAAATCATAGCTTGTACCAACGAGGTGATGGGGGGAAGGGTGTGTGAAAGTGTGATCCTTAGCAGCTCCATGGAGTTCAAAAAACAATTTAAAGCAACTCACTCTTATTTCATGATGTTCTGTCACAAGAGAGGAGGAGCAGGAAGCAGAGTCAAGCTTGATTGCTTAAGAATAAATTCTGACTTTCAACATGTTCAGTCAGAAAATAATTGCTCTTTTCACTCTCTGTCCCTTCTCTGGGGCACCTGTCGGGTGAATAGCAAAGATATCTTCCAAAGGAGGTAAATATACCACCATAGGAAAAGTACAGTCTGGAAGCCTGAGATTGTCACTTGCATCAGGGAAGCTCAGTCTGGAAGGAAATGGGTAACATGAGATCCCCCATCACCAGAAATGCTGTCTCCCATTTTCTGTAGGCTGAGGAAAGAAGGCACTGACCAGAACAGCAGATTATGGCTAAGACTAGTGGTACTTGAGGGCAATTTCTTAAATAAAACATCAATTTATTAATATAAAATGATTGCACTAATGTACTTCACAAGGATGAACAAGTAACCAAGCTACTTCCAGTAACTTTGTTTTCCTGCAAAACTGCAGGTGGCATAAAGGAGCACTATGTCATCTCAGTGACGTTTTTATAATCATTAACATTTCAACTTGAAATTCTTAATAGCTGCAGAGAGGCTCAGTCACCAAAATAAATGTGTCCGCAATACTGATTAGAAACTGAAAGGATTAGCTTGATGTCTCTAATGTTATTGCTTGCTGAAATGAAAAGGAAAAAATGTTCAAAGGTCCAGATGTAATGCACCTGACTTCCCCAGACCTATCAAAAGGTTAGCATCAATAACCAAGTAATGGCTGCTTTATAGCTTGAATTTTCTGGCCTGATGCTTTCAAAAGGCTAATAAAAAGCCACACTGCTGAAAGGAAACTTTAGGTTGGAATGATTATAAAAAAATTAGAGTAACGATAAAGCAATTTGTGTTGGTCTAAGAGTGGAAGTTAAACATGTAGCTATACAACCCTTAAAGGGCAAGCTGGAGGAAAAAAAAGCTTCAGGCTTGCATGTGCATAGCTAAGAGTGCTACAAAGTGAGGTTTGTATAGGAATGAAATTTTTAAAAATATCCACTATGACTCTGCAAGAGGACCTTAACTGCTATCAAAGTCTAGGCTGTTCAACACAGGCATTTTGAAGATGCTGTCCACAATGTCATTTTGGGAGCAAATTAAAGCTCTCATAACAAAAATACGTTAAAATTCAGGTAGGGTACATATTAGGGTTCAGTCTGGCAGATACTTATTCAACTCGTTAGTCTTTATGCATGCATCAGCCTTCATAGAATTTGAACTAGGATTCAGAAAATACTCAACTATAAAGAGGACAGTTTGGGCCTAAAGAATGTGGTAACTCATTCACTGGAATCAGTGGAGTTATACCCCATAAAATCTGCTTCTGTGTGGTGATACTGTTATGTTACCGGTGGCTACAGCAGCTTCATAGAATCATACAATAGTTGGGGTTGGAAAGGACCTTAAGATCATCTACTTCCAAAATCCCGGCCATGGGCAGGGACACCTCCCACTAAACCATGCCACCCAAGGCTCTGTCCAACCTGGCCTTGAACACTGCCAGGGA
>JAOEHY010050542.1:22465-33625 GCA_025447955.1 Psilopsiagon aurifrons
CAAATCTTACCAACAGGCGTCCCTATGGGCGGGTAAGAGAGGTCCAGCCCGTTGACCGGTCCCAGGAGTCTGTTGATGTTATCTTCCTTGGCTAGTCCACGATGGTATCTTCCCCAATATCCCCCTCCCTCTTGGGTCATTTTTATATTATTTTCACCTTCAAGGTGGAGCTTGAGTGACTCTAGTCATACATACTTTTATTATTATTGGTGCAAATCTCTCTCACTATGTTTTAAAGGTATATGACACCAAGAATTCAGAGCGCATGCTCAGAGGGGAGTGGTCTCATTTTGGAGGGGGGTCACATTGGAGATGGGAATGTATTTTAGCATGTAAATGCATTACAATGACATTATAATGAAGCAAAGTTCACACAGAGGATGGAATTCTGTAAAAAGATGATGGGCTGCTGGCTCAGGGTAGTAAGTACGCAGCTTATCAGTTTCTTGAACCACCTAGTTCCCATCTTTTGCTGAAGTTAGGACAAAGAGTAACCGTGAGATCTCCACCTCACTCTACCCTCTGTCTGTGTTGCCACAGGAACAGCTGTGGAGTGCACGTTCCTGGTATGCCAGGTGTGGCTGCACCTCATCCTGAGAGGCCTTGAAAGTCCCTTTATCCCTTATGTGTGGACAATGCTGCATTTCAAATATAAGTTTAATTCATAATTACCCTACATTTCCTAATTATTCCACACCCAAGTGTAGGACCTTGCACTTTCCATGGTTAAACTTCATCAGGTTGGCATCAGCCCACCTCACAAACGTGTCAAGGTCCCTCTGCATGGCATTCCTTCCCTCCAGCACATCAACGGAACCACACAACTTGGTGTCGTTGGCAAACTTGCTGAGGGCGCACTAAATCCCACTGTCCATGTCACCCACAACGACGTCGAACAAGATCGGTCTCCGCACCAATCCCAGAGGGACACCACTCACTACTGGTCTCCAGCTGGACATTGAGCCATTGAAAGAAACTCTTTGCATGCAGCCATCATGAGAGTTCATTATCCACCAAGTGTTCTACCTATCAGATTTATGTCTCTCCAATTTAGAGAAAAGGATGTTGTGGGACAGTGTCAAACGCATTGCACAAGTCCAGGTAGATGACATCAACTGCTCTAGCCCTGTCCATCAGTTCCGTAGCCCTGTCATGGAAGGCCACAAGGTCGGTCAGGCAGGATTTCCCCTTACTGAAGCCATGCTGGCTGTCACCAAGCACCTTGTTGTTCTTCCTGTGCCTTAGCATGCCTTCCAGGAGAATCAGCTCCAAGATTTTGCCAGCCACAGAGGTGAGGCTGACTGCTCTGTAGTCCCCCAGATCATCCATTTCCCCTTCTTGAAAATGGGGGTTATATTTCCCTTTTTCCAGTCATTGGGAACTTCAGCTGACTGCCATGATTTTTCAAATATGGCGGACAGTGGCTTAGGAACTTCATTTCAAAGCTCCTTCAGAACCCATGGATGGATTTCGTCAGGTCCCATGGACTTGTATACGTTCAGGTACTTAAGATGATCTCAAACCAGATCCCCTCCTACAGTGGGCACAGGGCCTTCATTTTCACTGTCCCTGCGTCTGCCTTCCAAGACTTGGGTGGTGTGGTCAAAGCATTTGCCAGTGAAGACCGAGGCAAAGAAGTCATTAAGAACTTCAGCCTTCTCCAAATCCGGGGTAGCCAGTTCTCACGACAGCTTCCGGAGAGGGCCCACATTGTCCCTAGCCTGTCAATGTACCTATAGAATCCCTTCCTGTTGTCCTTAACATCCCTAGCCCAGTTTAAATCTAACTGGGCCTTAGTTTTCCTAACCTGGTCTCTAGTTTCCTGGACAACATCCCTGTATTCTTCCCAGGCCACCTGCCCTTGCTTCCACCTTTTATAAGCCTCTTTTTTCCTTCAGTTTTTTCTCAGCAGGTCCTTATCCATCCAAGGAGGTCTCCTGGCCCTCCTGCTGCACTTCCTTCTAGTTGGGACATAACAGTCCTGAGCTTGCAGCAGGTGGTCCTTGAACATCAACCAAGAGTCTTGGGCCCCCCTGCTCCCTAGGGCTATTCCCCATTGTCGTGGTTTAAGCTGTAAATCAGCCATGCAGTTTGTTCACTCACTTCCCCCTCCTAAAAGAACTGTCACGGTTTAAGCCGTAAAACAAGCAGTTTTGTTCACTCACTTCCCCCTCCTTCTTCCCCCCCACTCCAAAGGGGGGGGGGGGAACGGGGAGAAGAATCAAAAGAATGTAACTCCCACGGGTTGAGATAAGAACAGTCCAATAACTAAGGTATATCCGGCTTACCCTCCTCCCTGACAGAGCATGAGACTCAGAAAGTCCATGGCCAGACCAAAATGTACTAAGCAGTAACCAAAACATTGGTGTTATCAACATTGTTCCCAAGCCGAAAGTCAAAAAAACCAGCTTCACACCAGCTACCAAGAAGGAGAAAAAACAACTGCTACTGCCGAACCCAGGACGCCCATGGAACCTTACTGAGCAGGTTCCTGAAGAGGCCAAAATCCTTCCTGTCCAATTTGGTGGCCCTCTATGATGGGGTTACGGAACTGATGGACAGGGGTAGAGCAGTTGTCATAATCTACCTGGACTTGTGCCAAGCATTTTACATCATCCCACATGACATCCTTGTCTCTAAATTGGAGAGACATAAACTTAATGGGTGGACCACTCAGTGAATAAAGAACTCTCAGGGTGGCCACACGCAAAGATTTGTGGTCAATGGCTCAATGTCCAGCTGGAGGCCAGTAACGAGTGGTGTTCATCAGGGATTGGTGTTGGAAACGGTCTTGTCCATCATCTTTGTCAGTGACATGGACAGTGGGATTGAGCGTGCTGTCAGCAAGATTGCCAATGACACCAAGCTGGGTGGTTCAGTTGATTCACTGGAAGGAAGGAGTGCCATGCAGAGGGACCTTCTCAAACTTGTGAGGTGGGCTGATGCCAATCTGATGAAGTTTAACCATGGCAAGTGCAAGGTCCTACTCCTGGGTCAGAGCAATCCCAAGCACAGCTACAGGATGGGCAGAGAAGAGATTCAGAGCAGCCCTGCTGAGAAGGAGTTGGGGGGTGTTGGCCAATGAGAAACTGAACATGAGCCTGCAGTGTGTGTTTGCAGCCCAGAAAGCCAGCCATATCCTGGGCTGCATCAAAAGGAGTGTGATTAGCAGGTCAAAGGAGGTGGTCCTGCCCCTCTACTCTTCTCTTGTGAGACCTCACTTGCAGTATTGTGTGCAGTTCTGGTGTCCTCAACAGAAAAAGCACATGGAACTGTTGGAAGAAATCCAGAGGAGGGCCACAAGGATGATCATGGGACTGGAGCACCTCCCGTATGAAGACAGGATGAGAAAGCTGGGGCTGTTCAGCCTGGAGAAGAGAAGGCTGCATGGAGACCCCATAGCAGCATTCCAGTATCTGAAGGGATGCTGAGGAGGGACTCTTCATTAGGGACTGTAGTGACAGGACAAGGGGCAATGGGTTAAAACTTAAACTGGGGAAGTTTAGGTTGGATATAAGGAAGAAGTTCTTTACTGTGAAGGTGGTGAGGCACTGGAATGGGTTGCCTAGGGAAGTTGTGAATGCTCCATCACTGGATGTGTTGGAGGCCGGGTTGGACATAGCCTTGGGTGGCATGGTTTAGTGCGAGTTGTCCCTGCCCATGGTAGGGGTGTTGGAATTAGATGATCTTGAGGTCCTTTCCAACCCTAAATATTCTATGATTTGATCTTTTAAAGTTGGAATGTGTGAGTGTCCTGTACACTCTTAGAGTGAAAAATACCGGGTGAATAACTTCAGTAGTAGGAATCTGCCTATGGATTAGCTGTGTCTGAACAGAGAGAATCAAAGTAATTCCCATGTTGTTTATTATTTCTCCTGCCTACATGATAGATACTTCTGATGTTTTGCTGGGAAAATATCATAAGGAATGGGGTATTTGAAGTAGTATTCTGAGTAAGTGAAACTAAAGAAACTTGGCTTCGTGTAGATTTGTATCCCACTGCATTTAGTGTCTAAGAAAATCTGAGACCCAAGTGAAGCTTTCCCATAGTTAATATGTTGGGGAAAATGGGAGAGAGGAAGAAATTCATTGCCTTTATGTTCTCTAGCAGTTATGACATCTTTAGCTCATGCAACACCATAGTGTTTGCTTAGGATGTTTAGAAAGAAAGCAATGGTGCTTTCTCCTCTGCTTCATCATCCGCTTGATGCTCTGCTTTATCTGCTTGGTCACTGCTACAAGCGTTGTATGCATAGAATCTTTCAAGATGCCTGCCTTTACATGAAACATGGTTGAAATTAGTCAGTGATCAGGAAAACTATTGGGGTGAAAAGGTAGAAACGCACAAATACAAGCAATGCAATTGCCCTAGAGGGGCTTACCTGCCGTGGCAGTCAGTGTTAACAGCACTGTTAAGTGGCCCAGCTTCAAGAGTGCAATTCATACAAAGCTGAAGCGCAGCAAATGTGGACAAGTGGATGAGGAGAATGAGGCTTGCAACAGTGTATAGACTAAGCAGGGAATGGCTAACCCAGCAAATAAGTAGTGCCAAAGAGAAGGCTTTATCCAATAAACCGCCTTTTGCCCATGGCAGGAGCATGAGTGTAAAAAGTTCGGCACATAGTAGGGGAAAAGAAGTTACTGCCCTCTTTTTGCAGTAGAGCTTTGCAGTTGGAATATTCTCTAACAATCAATATGTATGATTGATACACAGAATGCAGTGCTTGGATTTAACCAAATCTCCTGCTTCACAGGAGGGGGTCAAGCAAAACATTGTGCTGAGGCGGAGAGAATCCTAAGCTAACTTTGGAAACAGATACCTACACCATTCAGCTGGGAAGCTGTTGTTCACACTCTAAGCATCTGTCAGCTTCGTTGTTGTCAGCTGTTACCTGTCTTCAGTAGCAGAACTTCACCTTCAGAAAGCTTAGTTTCCTGATAAGGCATATAGAAATTATCAGTGTATGTAGGAGACATGGGAAAAGTTGTCAAGCTCTTTTCCACATAAGCCCTTAATGCCTATACTTTGGACAACTTAGTGGTACTTTTGATTTCATGCTAGTTTTTCTGCAAAACATTTTATCAAGTGAATGAGACCGATGGAACTAAAGAATGACTATTCTTACTCTCTTTGAAGAACAAAAAATATATCAGGCAAGCTCCATGTGTAAAGAAAAAAAAACCAACTCTAGCTCTTCATCTGTAAAACTGCACAAATTCAGATTTCAAAAAGCTAAATATATTATAAAATGCACTGAAGGTATTAAATTAGCCAAAATTGTGCAGCTTTAAAGGATGCAATTACTGATAAAAATCAAAACTTTTGAAGTGTCTTGCCTGAGTGTTTACTACACCTGCTTGCTTATACTATTTCTCTTTGATGCTTAGAATCAAAGAATCATAGAATAGTTAGGGGTGGAAAGGAACTGAAGATCATCTAGTTCCAACACCCTACCATGGGCAGGGACACCTCACACTAAACCATGCCACCCAAGGCTCTGTCCAACCTGGCTTTGAACACCACCAGTGATGGAGCAGTCACAACTTCCCTGGGAATCCCATTCCAGTACCTCACCACCCACACAGTAAAGAATTTCTTCTTCATATCCAATATAAACTTCCCCTGTTTAAGTTTGAACCAGTTACCCCTTGTCCTGTCACTACAGCCTTAATGAAGACTCCCCAGGATCCCTATAGGTCCTCTTCAGATACTGGAATGCTGCTCTGAGGTCTCCACACAGTCTTCTCTTCTGCAGGCTGAACAGCTCCAACTTTCTCAGTATGTCTTCATACGGGAGGTGCTCCAGTCCCATGATCATCCTCGTGGCCCTCCTCTGGATTTCTTCCAACAGTTCCATGTGCTTTTTCTGTTGAGGACACCAGAACTGCAGACAGTACTCCAAGTGAGGTCTCACAAGAGAAGAGTAGAGGGGCAGGATCACCTCCTTTGACCTGCTGATCACGTTCCTTTTGATGCAGCCCAGGATATGGCTGGCTTTCTGGGCTGCGAGAGCACACTGCTGACTTATATTCATTTTCTCATCAGCCAGCTTCAGGCCATTTTATTCTTTTTACTGACTTCTTTATTTCTAATGGGATACAGTGATAGAGTTTCTGGGGAAACATGATTCTGCTGCAAAGAGCATCTATAATCATAAGAACTTTCAGCCAGATGAGCACACTGCCCGTTAAGGTTAAGGCCTACATACAGTTAGATATCTGTAGTTATGTCAATCTGGAAGACTAAATATCAAGAAATATTGTCCAAAATCATAGAATCAAAAGCAGAGTCAGGAGTATTAACTTTGTCTCCTAGATTTAAGTACCATTCACTAACTGTAATGAGAGCTAAAATTCAATATTGTATATCAGGTTTAGTAAGCATAGTTGGTAGTTGTGGTTAAACGTAGAGTAGTCAACATAAAATATTTTTTGCAGAACTCTGTTAAGGACTACACAAGCATTGAATATTGCATAACAGATGTTTAACCTCCCCTAAGGTTACATCCAATATTGTGAATGTTAGGCAGAGACAGTATTCACATACCTAAATAGTCAAGGAAATAATACCTGACTAATGGTATGGCCATGGAAATCCTTTCAGAATTCTGCCTTCAGGCAGAAAAATAACATTAGTATTAGAAATACTAAAACAACATTTACTTTAGCTTCTTAGGTTTAAAAAGTATTGCTCCTGGAAAAATCCAGTGTTTATAAGATGATGAAAAATAGCATCTTCATGGGACTTTGATGAAACCAAAACCATTTATTCTGTCAAAACTATAGAACTAGCGTAGTATGTTTTTGATGTAGGAGCTTAAGAAGACTATTTAAAGGGAAATATTTTTGCTAGACCTGTCTAATCTTTCAGTTATTAGCGTCTACTGTGATGGAGTTTACTGAGAACAATGGTCTACTAAAAACTGGGCTGAAACCCTCAACTCATTTTTGAAGCTTTGTATCCAGCTTTCAAGTGCTTGTAACTTACTGATATTCCTATCTTGGCTGAACTGGTCATTGAAAACCAAAAAGTTGTTAGTCACTCAGCTATAAATTCCTAGGAAAGATATGATACCTCACATTCTACTGTGTGATAAATTTAGCCAGAAAAATTCCTACTTTCAACTTTATAAAAGGCATGCAGAGATTTACCAGAGACAACTGAAGAACCGAGACTTAATAGTGAAGATGAAGGCAGATCAACACAATAACAACAGAACACACATGGTTTATCATGTGGTCTTCCCACTCCCAGTCTTCTTTCAGAAGTTTGGTAGAGTACTCAAGTAAATGAGTTCAGATCTCTTTAACACATAATGCTTTCAATTTAGATTGTTTCCACGTGGCAGTTATCACTTTGTTTTTTTTAGAATTACTGCTCTCACCTTTCATGCAGTAAAGAATGAAAACAAAAAGCTGCTGGCACTGTCATTGTGCTGGTATTGCATCCAGGCCTGTTTGCAAACCTGGTGGTAAAAAGTAGTCTGAAACTAAACAGTAGTAAATTTACAAGGATATTTTGTGCCATATCAAATTGACATCGTGATAAAATTGTTAGTGATGTTATATGTTGCATTTTTAGAGCCTTATGCGTTTTTAATGAGCATTCATTCACTGAATAAGTCTACACCTGAGTAGTTGTGTGATTTCTGCAAATATGATCATGAGTCACTCTTATGCATGGTCTGTTTGAAAAGTGGGAACCAGTCTTATTGTAATGTCAGGAATGGGCAGAATATGAATGGATATAATCAGGTTATCAGTTTCTCTTAAGTATTTTTATAGGATGACTGATCATTCATAAAACTAAAAGATGAGTTTGCCATTGCGACAATCTTTTTGGTAAAAAAGTCTGCCCCAGCATGCATGCTGCAGCCTAATAGAGCCTTGTACAGATAAATTTTCCATTTCTTACTGACAGCAACTCCATTGCATCTCAGAACAGCACATGCTAACTGTAGCCAAGAAATAAGTAAATAAAATAACATTTGTTTTTGCTCTGTAATCCCTCAGAAGCCAAGTTAATTGAGATAAACAGATGTTTCCTGCTGTATATTATATTCATTTTTCATACTGAAGTGCTTTCCCTTTGTGCGTACTCTTGGGAAATGCAGTCCAGAAGGACAGTGTGGTGAGCTTTAATATTATCCATATACGAGCTTTGGCTAAAGGGGAGACATACAAAGAAAAGTCAGACGTAAAATGAGTTCTTTACCATTTTGAAAACAAAGTGGTAGCAGGCAATTCTTTGTGTGTTATTAGTAGTCGTGTGATGAAACGTGATATTCAGTACTATGCAAAATAAGACTAGAATGGAAAATGTGAGGTTTGCAGTACTGAAACTGTATTACAAAGTGCTCAGAAATGGCACTTCATCTCTCAAGGGCTGAAGTAAATCAAATATAGCTTCGCTAAAATAACCTGAGCAAAGTCAGAGTATTTTAGGGGAAAATTGGAACTACGGCACTAATGCAGGGGTTTCACACTGATTCGGAACAGGTTATATCTGTTCTCTATATCCCTTTGAGTTCCTAGAGAGATCTGCCAGGGATGTCAGATAGGGTTTGTACAGAGGTGATAGGGAGAAAAAGGCCTTATAGTAGTGATTAAACTTATTGTTTATTTTGTTCCTTAAAACTGCACAGAATTAACCTGACATAGGCATTTAAAAGCTGCATGGTCTGAAATTTTGTAATCTTCTGTGCTTATTATAAACAGAGAAGTATATCCAGGAGATAAATGTTTCATTTTCTCTGATGCCTTCTGCTCAAATAGGATAAGCCACTTCCAGTGAGTTCCTGTGGCTGTGTTACATACTGGAAATGTTCCCAGTTTCTCAGGCCTGATGATTGTATGAGATGAGAAACATGAGCAGTTTTTGTGTTCCAGGTCCATGACGAAGGATTCAGGAACAGCAGCTCACCTCATGCCTTGATGTGGCTTATCACATCAGGATACTAGGACAAGGCAGTGGGCTACTTGGACACTCAACAACAGTTTAATAAAAGTGAAACCTACTTCCCTGATAGTGAAAGGTCAACAGCATGTTGATGAGTAGTTCACTGAAGTACTTGACTTTATGCAGATGGGAAACATTAATCTTGCTTTACTTTAACCATCTAAAAGTTATTATGTAGGTGCATGTAGGCATCACTAGACTGGATGTGTGATATCAAAACTGTGATGTATGATCTGTATTTGAGAAAGTATCCATGTTTAGAAAGTGTTAAGCACCTTTTTAAGCTTTTATCTGCCAAATGGTTACGTGTGTGATTATTGAAGTAAGGAAGGACTATGTGATTTGGCCTGCAAGTAAATTTTCAGTATAATTTTTACCTGCAGTAAACAACACTGCCATGGCTTCCTGATTCCAGAGAGTAATTCTGAAAGCAAATTCTCCCCTGCTGCTTCAGAACTGTTAAATAACTGTTTGTCTATAATTTGTCTAAAGCAAGACCTAAATTGTTTTTGTAAGTGCTTCAAATTCAGCTGCTGCATAGCAAGATGATATAGTTCAATAATACAATCCTAACCTTCCTTTGCAGTCAGTGGTGAGCATGAGGATTTCAGAGGAGGCCCTGTGTGTTTGGGGGCTTTCTTCAGATAACTAGAAGGAAATGATGGTAGTAGAGTAGTGTCTGGACTTTAATGTTCTGGAGTGTATGTTGGCCACATATGACTGTACATGAGGCATCTCTATCCATTTTCCGTGTTTCGGTGAATGCCTAGTTTAAACTAAACTTCAACAGGCAAGCTGTGCTACTGCCAGTAACAAGATCTTGATTCAAGCACTACACCAAAGCTGGCAATCTGTGCAATTTTGCATGGACCCTGCTATATTCTGGACCTATGCCTACTAAAACTCTTCCAGACAGAGGCCAGGCATGATCTTTGAGCAAGCAAGGACCAGAGATCACCTGCAATAAGCAGATTGGCTGTGGGACCCCCTTTTGGGGAGTAGAGAGAAGAGTAATGTTGCACATGCACAATCATTCCATCTGAAAAAAGCCTTCAGAAAGGAGTTTAATGGTGTGTGTGACAAGTGACGCAACTGCCAACAGGTAGGCTTTTGACCACCTTTTCTTGAAGTGAGACAACTACATTCCACTCATGCCTGTGTTCTACATGCTAGGCTACATATTTTGCTGCTTTCCCTAGAGACCAACACTTAAGCCTTTATAAAGACATTACAGTGATGTGTATATAGATATAAGCAACTCATTGCAGCATTGCCTTTCTGAATTTATGTGTGATTATACCAATAAAATAGATAACTGATATTGAAATGTATGATATGCACATGAAGCAAAACTGCATCCGTAATGATTCTAAATCACACACTCTTGCACAAATGGGAGACCTGGTCTTAAAATTCTTATTTAAGACAGGTATTTTTTCAGCTGGGTATTTCTATCACACAATATGAACTACATTTAGTGGTTTATTGTTTTGGTCAGAAATAATTGTAAGATACTGAAAACTTGTTAGAGCTGCACACTATAAGTCATGAGGCAGAATGCATCCTGTAAATTACTAGGAAACTTAGAACTGATACTAATTTACTCTCTCCACATCAAGAATGTGGTTTGTTAGAAAAAATTAGTTCATCCAAGCAGCAGTGTAAGGCACTGATAATTTAATACACATCCATAGTATTATTCCAGTTAAATGAGTAAGATTGAGACGCTGGAAGAATTAAATCACCATCTATCAAATACAACCCATTAAATCCTAAAGATACAATAGTAAATAGCTCACCAGGGCTCAAAAGTAGGATAGTTAACTGCAAAGCTGGAATTGCATCTCTGAAAGAAAATGGGAATTTTATTAACTTTGCAGGAACTGATGGCATTATTGATAACCCATCCTAACAGATGATTTAATGGGAGGTAGGTAATATCATAAAGCATTTCTATAACACATGAAAAAATAGTCTAATAAATATCCAGACCAAAGAAAAAACAGTGAGGAGGAAAACAGTAAAACCAAGAAAAATTTTGAATTTCTTGTATCACCCTTCATATTGGATGGCTTCTTTCTCTCTAATATCTAGGAATAGAAGCATCTGGTTTCCTTTTATTTCATAGGTGTCGTGGTTTAAGCCATAAATCAGCCACGCAGTTTGTTCACTCACTTCCCCCTTTTTCTTCCCTCTGCTCC
>JAOEHY010050545.1:0-20180 GCA_025447955.1 Psilopsiagon aurifrons
GGCACTGGAATGGGTTGCCCAGGGAAGTTGTGAATGCTCCATCGCTGACAGTGTTCAAGGCCAGGTTGGACAGAGCCTTGGGTGGCATGGTTTATTGTGAGGTGTCCCTGCCCATGGCAGGGGGGGGTGGAACTAGATGATCTTAAGGTCCTTTCCAGCCCTAACTATTCTAAGGTTAGATGACATTACCTTCTCTAATGAAGTATTACATGTACGCTCTCTGAAACAAAAGCCCATGGAGTTTAACAGAAGTTTTCTAGGTGAGAACTGTTGGGGTAGGAGGTAGAAGAAGTCCCTAATAAATCTTGTCAGAGAGAAAATCAAGAAGGCATTTTGGAAGAGACAAGATCTCCCCATTCTCCCAAATCTCTTAGGGAAGTCAGCTGCATCAAATGCCGTGTAAGCTAAAACAGTAACAGTACCAAGGGTAGCAGGTAGCCATAAGCAGGTCATCTATTAGTGGCAAAAGACTCTTGCTTTATGCCTAAACCAGAATGAAACTTCTGTGTCACTCAATGAATCCTAACATTGTAAAACCTGGACTGCCATCAGTTCCTTGGTGCTGACATGAAACAAGAAGCAGTTGCTGGGGCTGTGGAGGGCACCAGTGTCAAAGTGATGACTTCTTAGTCAGCAGCAGGGGCTATTAGTTAAGAACTGGAAAGATCAACAAGGAGAAAGGGAACCAAGAAAACCCACAGGTGGTTTCAAGGCCCCTGCAAGATCTGCAGAAGCCTATTTGCTGTTCTAACATTGTTTTTCTGTGAAACTGAGAAGGCCTGCGGCTGATTTCAAAGCAGAAAATCCTAATAGGGTAGCTAAAAGAAATGTGCCAGTGAAAAAAGGTCCTGAAGGAGTAGTAGCTGTCCAAGTTTTCAAAGTGACAGTGAGAGTTCACGAGCTCAACAAGAGAACACATTCCCCGGCCACCGAATTATGGTATCTTTATTTGACAGCATTTCTAATTATCATCTCTTACTGGAGTTTGAAACTAAACCTCAAAGCTTAAGGCACTGACTACATCTCAGTGCATATCAGCTTCTGTTCATTAAAAATCCTTTTTGAATTAGATCTACAAGCATGGGAATTTTTATTGAAAGCCAAAGCCTACATAGCTTACCAGTGACTTTGTAGATTTGACTCCTGGAAAAGTGGTGGACCCTTGTCAGATATTCATTTTCAACTTCTGTGCTTCAAAAAGTACTAAAACTGAATTAGCGATAATGCTTTTCCAAGGTTTGTTAACCTTGCTTGCTCAACAGCTGCTCTCTGTTCAACAGCTGCTCTCTTTTCATTTTAAGGCTGAAAAGGAGCTATAATGGCCTTGGCATTGCCAGAATTTGGGGAGCAGTGCTCGGAAAGCTGCAGACAAATTTTCTTCTCAGTGAAGGATGATTGGCAAACGTCTACAGTCTGAGGACATTTACATCATGCAATGATGAATGCCACAGACGTACAGTAAACAGGGCTGCTGTGAAATTTAATGGCTGCTTTAGAAGCTTCATTTCTTATTAGAAAAGGTCAGCTATTGTCCTAGCTCACATGATTAATGTGAGCTCCTGTATCTTTATGGAGTATTTCTGCAATATGTGCTTTGCAAGTGACTGTTTCTTCGTCATTTCAGACTACAGCAAGGTTTACTACTCAACGTGAATTTAGATTTGTTGTTGAATACAAGCATTTTTCCAGCAGGCTAGTGTAAGCTGTCCTACTGGGAAGAGACTTATGTTTGGGGCCTAAACAACATTTGTAGCTCGCTTTAGTACAATTTACACCAGCAGGATGGCTGAAATTCATGCTTGCAGTGCCATTTTTAATAAACAAATTGCTAAATCAACGCAGCACTTTTCTACCTGCTTTCTGTGAATTCAAAACAGGATTTATTACTTTTTTATCATTATTTTTTTTTCCTGAGGCCTGGACAGCTTACTGATGTCCATACAAACAGAAAAGTTTAACAAGATTTAGTTTCCTCATTCTAAAGTTTTTCATTTTATACCTACAAGCTTAGCTCTTTAGAGTAAATCTCATTGCTGGGACTTTAAGCAATGAATGACAGACATTTCTTCTGATGGGAAGGGGCAAGTGCCTTTGACTAAGTCCTGGGACAGATTGGTAGGCAAGGTCACACTTGATATAAGCACCCCACCTTGATTTAGGAACTCTCAATCAGCTACCGTACAAGTACAGTTCATACTCAATCTTAAATACTTAGTCTCAATGTCCTTTACTCAGAAGACCATCACTGGACAACCAAATAGAGCTGTACATCAGCAAAAAATGGAAGAGAATAATGAAAATAAAAACCATGAGATCTTTAAACTAACCACATTTCCCAAACAAACCACATTCCTTGAATTATTCCACAGCTGTTTTACATTTCAGGTAAGACCTATCCTACCCACAGTCCTTCAGTCTCTAGTTATTATCAGTACTTTACCCTTTGCTTCAAAGGCTTTCACAGAGGGAAGGCACTGAAACAAAAAGCCTAAACAGCCGAGCTAAATACTGTGTATATGAGGTTTATGCAATACAGCTGTACCCATAAGATAAAATGTACCAATTTTATGATAAACTAATGCCAATGATATGCTATCCTTTCAAAATCTTGAATTATTAATAGGTATGCCGAACTCATGAGGTCTTCAAAAAGGTAGGCATTTATATAACAATTTTCAGACTATTAGGAAATAGAAATAGAAATAGGGATGAGACATGTTTCATATATATTATGTTTGAGTCTCAACCTGAGAATCTGGAGTTTGATTTTGCTTCTGAGTTTTGAGTCTGTTTAGCCTCCATTTATTTCTGTAGCTGTCCACACACCCAGTCCAGCACAAGCATTAAAACAAAAGAAAGGCTTTTACCCAATATTCTGCAAGGGTTTACAACTATGTCTTCCATTAAAATAAGATCAGCTTAGGTCGGTATACTAAAATGCTGAATATAGATAGCAATTATTTACCACAATTTAAAGACATGAAGAACTTGTCAGAACCAAATCAATTTTTGGTTAAGTAAGGCACATTAATAATTGCCAGTTGATGAAACTAATATGGATTTTATTTTAAACTGAGAGAGAAAGAAAATATTCATCATCCTTGCCACTTTTATGGAGTTTTACAGAGAATGAATTATTGATTATAGGCACAGGACGATTGAATAGACTGTAGATGTTTAGGTACTTGTCAAATTAAGAAGCATGATTACAATCAAATGCAGACTTGAGATAAAAATGGATATAGTGGCTGACAATTCACTGCCAGTGAAGAACTGGTACAAATGATTTGAAGGTGTTGTACTGAATCAGGTAAAATAAAAACGAGATTTGGTTCAGTGTCCTGCACAGTTCAGTGCTCTGATGAGTAGATCTGATGCAATTGCATAGCAATAGGCCAGTGTATACTGATCAGGGACCAATCATGAATTTTTGTGCAAGTGCTTCTATTGTTTTTTAATTACATATGAGGGAATTACAGTATTAGAAATAATTTGCCATCAAATGTTTCCTTTGTAAAAGGCCACGTTCTGTGTATTTTGGGATGTATATTGGTAGCCCTGATCTGTCTTTGTGAGATAACCTCTCCAGCTAATTTTTTTTCAACTGTGCTTATTAATGGTCATGTGATTTAGGCAGTAGAATAATGATAAAATAAATACTTTTAGTTAATATTACAATTTGGTGGTACAGCTATGCTTGTGTGGCTCTGGTCGCCATATTCACAGCATTGTCTAGTTTTGACCAGTGGATATGCGAAGAAAGATTCCACTGTTGACATTTTATCTGGAACGTTTCCATGGGGCAACTAAAAATGAAATACAAACTGTTCTTTGAAAGGTCATATGTATGTATGTATTGATTTAATATTTAGAGATGCTTTCATCAGTCAAGAGGTACAGGATTCTGCCAGCATCTTTTGAAAGCTCCCCATGATTTTCTTTTAGAACTGCAAGTACAGTGCTCACAAAGCTAAATTAAAATTGCGATTTAATTCTAATTACATATTTGCCCTTTAAGAAATATTGAGCACTGGGAAGAAATTCAAGCTCATTTTTGTTTGGAAAAATGAATCTCAGCAGTTAAACTACAATTATAGCTCTGCTTTCGGTCACTGACCCCCTGATAGAGTTAAGTGAGTAATATTTTACTGTAAAGCATTTACACCACAAATAATGTGTTATATTCCAATATATTTCAGACCACTGAACTGAGATTTTTTTAAAGCTGACTATACGGATATACAGCTACATTTCTCTGAAAATATAAGAAGATATTTTCCTAAGAGTTTGCCATATAATATGATAGACTTTAAGTTTTCATTTGAACAAATACCATCAAAATGAGATAGTAGAAGCTTGTCAGTTACAAGTAAATAAATCCTAATCCTTGAGGGGGAAACGGGCATTGGATTATCCAGCGCAATAGCTCACTTGTCAGCCCTTTGGATAAACTGATGATTAAGGAAAAGCATTTTGTAATGCGTGATTTAACCCTGCTGATTTCATTATAATGATCTAAATGAGACACGTATGATGAAGTGAGTTGAGACTCATGAATCTCTGGACTGTAAAAGCAATCTGTAAAAGGAGCCTGGTGAGACACATACAACTTGAGACCTTGCTGATCCCTCATAGGTTTTTTGTAGAGGAAAATGCTAGAGTCTGGAGTCTAAAGAGGAGCTCAATTCTATAGTGTTGGTGTTACATTATTTAACTCATTGTGTCTGGTCTTCCAAGCCTGGAAGAGAGATGCTTGTCAGGGAGACACTGTTCTTCCAACCTTGGCTACAATGGCAACATAATACGTAAGGAAACCAGGTGCTTAAGAATGAGATTCACAAAAAAAAACTCCTGCTCAGCTCAAATTTCCCACACAAAACCCTCTCCATAGAAGTCCAGGGAAGAAAAAAAAGTTATTTCTCTCTTGTATGTTAATGTCGATCCGGTAGCTGTGGCAAGAGTGCATCAGGCTCTGATGATGAGGAAAACATGGAAGTTCTTTATTGCGAGGGTGGTGAGGCCCTGAAACAGATTGCCCAAAGAAGTGGTGAATGCTCCATCCCTGGAAGTGTTCCAGGCCAGGCTGAACAGGGACTTGGGTGGCATAGTCTGGTGGGAGGTGTTTGTGCCTATGGAAGGGAGGTTGGAACTATATGGTCTTAAGGTCTTTGTCAGCCCAAACTATTCTATGATTCTAATCAGGTTTTGGAATGAACTGATCTCTAGACTGCTTAACTGTATGCCTTTGTGTTCTGGTCTTACTCAAAAGAAGATCCTTATGAGCAAGGAGCCTGCAGCAGTGCAAGTACAGTGGAGCTGGGTGGCAGCACAGCTACTGTCCTGAGGATTGCACTTGTTCATTGAGAACCATACTTCAGTCACTTATGCGACCTGAGCCTAAGTTTCTGGCATTTTTTCTCCAAATTCCACACAACTGGAGGGCTTTTTGCAGGCCCTATAAAAAGGCCACTATGGGGTGCGGAAAGCAAAGGCTGCCCAGGGATGGGAAGCGTGGATGAAGGCAGAGGGATAGCTGCTGGGAAGTTGGGCTGGAATCTTGAGTCGCAGGGGCATCATTTCCGGGTGGCTGTGTTCCCATACACGCTCTACAGAGGCGAACATAAAGAAGGGTGTGAAAGTAAGCATCCTTCCTGCATCTGACACACCCACTCACCTTACAGCCCACTCCCATCTCTACATTCATGGGTGGAAGCTATCATCTGTCAAGGTGTGAACTTCCTGGGACATATTTTTCAGGGCTGGAGAAGAGAATCTGCACGGGAAAAAGTCTTTTCAGGTACACGTACAGTAGGGTAAAATCCAGGCCAAAAAAACCCCATAGCTTATTCCCTCTCTTTATATGCCATTCTAGTAATTTCAAAACCTGTCCACCCACTTTACTTTTTATGGCTGTTTTTCATATAACTTTTAATTAACAATAACTTTTCACATTAAAATTTAATTAATTTTTCCCCCTTGGTGAATCATTGGTCAACAATTCATAGCAAGTCTTATTAAAATCCAATGTAATTACTCTACATGTCCTGAGAATATTACAAACACTTGGTTCTTACCGTCACAATGATTAAAGAATTGAATTTTCTGAATATTATTGTTAGAGCTTACACATCCACCAAATCAAATGTATTGGTCCTTTGTGCTAGATTTGTAAAAACTACACTTCACTCAGCCAAGCTACTCAGCTAAATCCTTTCTATCAGATTGGAATTGGAAAGGACTGTGGAGTTTGTATGGAAAATTTGTAAGTGCCATTCTTCTTTTTGTTCTTACTTCTTGGATTGCTGATTGCATTCTCCCCTGTCTGCCTCACTGGATTTTCCACTAGGGATTTACAACAGCTCACCATATAAAGAAGGAAAGAACAAAACAAGTAATGACCCATAGACCCCTGCCAATTCTGAAGAGATTATTTACCTGGGCTTTCAAGTATTTCATAATTATTTGACACTACTGACTGCTTTTGCCAAGTTCACATATTTCCATACGCCTGCTGCAGACCACACAAATACATTCCAGGGTTCCAATTATACATCGGCTCAGCCCAACGTGTAGCTCTTCCACTCAATTTACAATGCTAACAGGTGCTCCTTAGGATTCAGTGTGCGCTACACCACTCATCACATACCTGCCATCACTTCTTAAGTGTCAAAGACTCACTTGGCCTCCTTTGTGCCTCCTCGCTCCCTATACTGGCACATAAATCACTCCTGTGTTAGCAGTGCCCAAACTGCAAGATTCTTGCTGCAGTGCTTCACTGAGGCCAATTTGCAATGAGTTTAGAAAATAAACAGGTAGAAATTTAATTATTTAAAATGCAGAAGACCTCTGAGCTGTGTTTCTAAGAGCTGGCCTACATTTACAGCAAAAGCCCTGTTTAGCAGAGCTGGATCAAATGCACAAAAGATCTTCTCAGCATTTGGTTTCTCAATAGCTTTTGAGACAGAAAGACCCTCACACTGCCAAGTGAAGATCAGTGCCTTCTCAAATCTGAAGGCAGATTGCATTTCTCTTGCAGACCCTTCACATCCTTTACATCACCACCCTGCAGGTACTAACATTAAGCCCTCCTCTCCATCTCAGATGGGCTTGATTTTTATTGCTTGTGATCTCTGAACTAGTAAAGGCAACCCTTTGGATGTTAGTGCAGGTGATCAAGACAACTGAAACCTGGTTTTACAGAAATGGGGATATATAGCCTGTCTCCGTTCTCAAGCTAGTAGCAAATCTTGGATCTATTCACAGTCTCTCTGTATGGGAAACAGCAACATATTATATTTCAAAAAGTAATCTGATAGGGAAAAAGCAAACACATAAGTCTGTCTTAACTAAAGAAAAAGGTAATTAAAGGATGTCTCCTTTGCAGGACTAGTCAAAATTCACCTTCAAGGATTTAGGTGAAAAGATCTGATTGTTCAAATGATTCAGAAAAATGGACAACAATAATAATAGCCTTGAGATTCATAGCCCTTTGATAGAGGAATCATGTTAAAATGACTGACAAATCCTTGTATATGCACAGCTCCACATGAGCTAGCTGGTTTTTTTAAAGGAAGAGATGACAATTTTCCAGGTTTTGCCTAGCTGCCATTATCAACAGGCAGGTTTCCTAAGGCAGAATTATAGTGCATGTATGAAAAGATGACAAAGAGATGAGGGGGAAAAAAACAAAACCTGAAAAGGAACTTCTAAGTCACAATGCCACAAAGCTTTCTTTCAGTCAAGATCTCACATAGAAAAATGTACAAAACCAGCTACCAAAGGGAAATCATTACACAGGAGTGGGTGCTTTTTGATGTTGTTTTCCTTCCCACCAGTTCTTTGGCTACCGCTTATTAGACCGTTCCTGACATAGCAACATAACCAGGAGATGAGTTTGGACAGAGTACAAAGAGGTAGAAATACAGCAGGCAAGGACAAGAACAGTTCATTACACCAGGACAGTTTTGCGCATTGATGCTCTTCAGATTAAGGAATTAAAGCCTGTGGGGAGTACAAAGGGCTGAAAAGGGGATTATATTAAATATCATATAAAAAAAATCAGCTACTACCAGAACTTTAAACTAGCTAGGTTGTCTCTTCGTTTTTATTACCTTCCAGTATTGCTTATTTCCTCTAAATTTAAAAATTGGCTCATGTGTTGTCAGGAATTTTTACTCACATAAGGAAGAACAAGACCTTTTCTAAATCATAGGTGAGATCTAGCACTTCCTTTGAGGACAGACAGAAAAGTGTGATGACAAAAGCTGGATGAAACTGATAATAACAACAGCAACAGTCCGTGTGGATGAGGCAAGAGTTTTACACGGCTTTCTGTTTGTGTGAGCTCACAGCAATGTTCACTTGTAGTTTTGAAAGTTACAAAGGAAAAGTTACACCCTTCAGCTGGGAATGAATGTGAAAAATACACTGTGAGACCACAGTAAACTTTCTGATGTAGGAAGTCTATTCTTCCAAACCTGCAAGGTTAGGTGACATTGGCACACTGTAAGCAAAGCACATTCCAGCTGATTAGGTCCTCCATTATGTGCTTTTTAGTATATGAACTCTTGCTTCCTTATAAATACTTCCATAGTTGATTTTAATGCCTATTAATAAACTATTAATAACAGGACTCCAAAATGGTGTCAGCACAGCCAGTTGTAAGCCACGCTATTTTATTGCTAAAACCTAAGTGCAAATGTGCAAACAAGATTGCAACAAACCTGGCTTAGCATTGTTTAATATCAGGTTTACACTCTCTCCTTCAAAGCACATGTAACTGGTTTCTCTTCCTGCATCCCACATTACTCTTTCCTTATGCATGTTTGATAGGTGTGTAAATGCATCCTGTAGTCCTGATGAAACAGGTGCTCGTACAATAGCCTCAGAAGGGCCATTTCTCAGAGAGAAACAAATGATGACAGTGGCATCTGCAGAACAAACATGAGTTGGCTACAGCAGTATTGTCACAGCAAGGATTAGTCCTTATGAAAACTCTGTTAGGGTTTGTCATATTTGTGACTAGGCAGCTATGGAAACATGTAAGAAGCCTATGCAGATTTTCCATTTCCTGGCAGCTCACAAAAGCAAAGCAGTGTGGCTCAGAGAAGAGGGGGCTACAACACGAATGTGGTAAAGCTTAGCAAGCCTGTTCAACTTATGGCATGCTGCATGAGGGAGAAGTTCCAGAGGTTTGTAGTCAACCGGTCCTAAAAGGCAGCTAGGTTGGAATGTCACTCACTGCTCCACTGAGTGAGTTCTTGTTTTAAGCATCTGCAAGCTGGAAAGCTGGAGTGATTTCCCAAAGCATGTCCTTCTCCATCTAAAAGCTCAGCAGCAGCTAGTGCTTATTTCAGATTCGCACCATGGCCCAGATTCACCTCTCAGTCCTTGCTTCATGGGCTGCAAGCGCTGGCTGAGTGAAACTGATCAGAGAGTGCCTCAAGCACCTGGTTATTCTAATTTCCCTCCTGCACCTTCCCCACTACTCTTACTGCTGCTCTGATTGCCTAGCATGGCTGCAGAGGAAGATTAGCAAATAGAGACAAGCTAAATGAGTCATCTTTAAGGTAGATATGAGGATTTCACTGCAGTGTCATCGTCCCTGTTTTCAGCCCTGAGGCAGCAGCAACCCAAGAAGAAAAACACAAGGAGAACCAGGAGAGAAGGAAAACGTGGTCACTGCTAGAATGCAAACTCCCTTAATATCACAATCTTCCCACAAAGCTCTGCAATTTTCTCCCTTCTCTCCCAGGTAATGTATATACAGATACCCACCTACCACACAAAAGCATAAGCCTTTTCTAATACAGCTTGATAAAATACTCAGCAGTAATTTTTGCTGGTTTTTGTTTTGTTGGTTTGGGTTTTTTTTCCCCTTAAGGGGCAGAACTTTCTCAGGAGCTCATCTGAATAGGTTTTCCAACAAATTACAGGCAATCATGAATCCCACCATCTTCATTCTCTCCTAAGAAGCGTATAGTAGCTTGTATGTAAAAGATGAAACAAAAAATCCCTTAGTAACTAAACAAAAAGAGGAGACGCCACTGTCCTTGCTTCTCTGCAGAAGAATAAAACAAATAGATGACAGATGGTAGACATCTCTTAGGCAATATGGGAAGTTGCTCAGAGGCCATAGATATAAATTAAATTTAAGGCTCTGTGGAACAGAAAATAGAATTAGAGCTTGATGATTGTTATAGGGTGGTTGTTTGTTTGTTCGGGCTTTTTTTCCAGGAAATGAGAGTCATGTTCCCAGTACTGAATATATTAAGTGGCTGCATTTGTCAGTTCACTTGGGTTGACTACGCTCCTGAAACTCTATTGGTATGGCATTACTTCGAGTTTTCTGATTTCAGAATTTTCTTGATTTCAGAACAGGTGTCAGAAAATCTAGACAAAATAGCCTGAGATTATTCTAAAATGTCCTGAAATACCACTGGGCTACTGTGATCTGCCACTTTCTTTTGGTCACTGCAACATGCTAGTCTCTCATCCGGAGCAGCAAGGCCTCATTACAAGCGTAAATAACATAAGCTCGGCTATTTTCGATTTAATATATTTCCTCTTTTTTTTTTTATGTTTCTCTTCTTCCTCTGGTTGTGGTGAGCTTCTACTTTAGGAATTTAGTTCAGCTGTTTCACTCTACAGATCTCTTCCTACTAGGCTGCATTCCCTGATATATCAGCAGTAGCCAATACAAACTGTTAGATTTGTCCCAGCTGTTTTATCTAGCATAGCCTGACATTCAGTGATAAATTATTATTCTACAATGCATTGCCTATTTATTTTTCAAATGTATCATAGACCTTGACTACCTTGCTTTTGTAGGAAAACCTATTATTAGTGGCATTGCTTTACATATTATTCCCACATATGTTACAGACTATGAAGCAGTCACAACAAATATGCCAGAGAAAGCTGTTCTCCTATCAGCCTTTCTTTTTCTGCTAAACAACTTCCTTTCTGGACAAGAAAAAGTCATTAAGGATGTTTTTACACAAACAGGAAAACAAGTGAGCAAAAGTTGGATCAGAAAAAATAAACATCAGATATAGTGAGGCAGAGGACTCCAGATAAAACATAGAATAATCACTGTCAATAACTTGTTATTTTATTTTATTGTTGCCAATCTAGTGGTTTTTCATTTTATAATATTGGAGATAAGAGGCTACTGTTGGGAGTTGCAAGAAGGAAGACAGGAAGGATAACATCCAGCTAGCCATTCTGTAAACAATCTCAAAGGCAGGCTGCATTTGTAAAATCCTGACAGATGAACTGCGTTAGATTATAGCAAGATTGTGAGAGCAGTATAAAAATGCCCTGGATCAATCCTATGTACCTATCTACCCAACTGGAGGCCAAGCAATGACAGCTGCAGGGCAAGGACACATCAGTCTCCTTCAGCATTTCCCAGACTGCAAGCACCCCTACACCAACCACACAGAGCAAATAAGGTATTTCCAGGCTGGAAAGCAGCTAGGAGAAGCTCTGCATCCAAATCCTCCGCGTGATGGAACAGTGAGATAGTCATGGATGAAGAAAGGCAGCAAGGTAGGTCTGTGTTAGTTTCCTGTTAGCAAAGGGAGGAGTGTGTTTCGGACAGGTCTGTCTCACAGATGGCTATCACTACTAACAGGCCAGCAGACTTGAAGTTTTTGCTCAGTCTGTGACCCATTGTGTTATGTTAAACCTAATCACATGGCATGTGCACACAAGACAATACCCAGAGCACTTCGATTATAGCAAGTATTTTTGCAGAGAGTACACGAACTTTAATACAGCTCTGCCATGAAAAAAATAAACAGAACCCCTTCTACTATCTCTTTTTTTAAACAAATCAAGAAGCAAATACACCTCCCTTCCTTCACATCTACAAAGCTGTGATGAAGTGATTCTGTGTATCTAGCACGTTGAGAACACATTCTCCACCTGCAAGAAGGTAGATTTCTCAGCAGTGCCTTTTCTTGTACAGACCCTGGGGCTTTTATGGCAGCTGAAGCTCTTGTCCAGGCATGCCTGCCTCCCCAGAAACAGTCACAAACCACCTGTTCCCTGGGAGGGAGATTTCATATCACCTTCATGCAAAGATGTAGATACACACAAGGAAAAATGTAACTGCAGTATCTTGGAATAGCGACAGAGTAGATAAAAACTCCTTGATCAAACCTCAGACTTCCATGGAAACTACTAGTGTTTGACTTCCTCTGGTGATGAATCTGTAAAGACTAATTCAGAGTGGGTGAGGGCTCCTTGACTCCCCTGGTCCCTTTCTGCAGCAATTGATACAGTAATGTCAGTCTGTGTATTGGAATCATAGAATCATATAATCGAATCATAGAACGGTCTGTTTTGGAAAGGAACTTAAGGATCATCTATTTTCAACCCCCTGCCATGGTCAGGGACACCTGTCACTAGACCAAGTTGCTCAAAGCCCCATCCAACCAGGCCTTGAACATTTCCAGGAATGGGGTCATCCACAACTTCTCAGGGCAACCTATGCTAGTGTCTCACCCTCATAGCGAAGAATTTCTTCCTAATGTCTAATCTAAATCTCCTCATTTTCACTTTAAAGCCATTCCCCCTTGTCCTATCCCTACATGCCCTTGTAAAAAGTCCCTCTCCAGATTTTTGTAGGCCCCCTTTAGGTATGGATTTCCAACCCCAACGTCAGATTGGGGTCCATGTTATGCACCCACACAAGATAACCAGCAGGGTGAGATGCAGGCTTAAAAATATGAAGTGCTTTTCATGGTATGATATAACATGCAGATAAGGTTGTCAATAAGACTGTGAGTAAAAAAATGGGTAAAAAGGATATATTCAGGGAAGTTACTACGAGTATCAGTATGGTGCTCTGTAAGGATCTGTCTTGCGTTAGATGACAGGAAAGATAATATTTCCTAAATCTACAATTAGACCAATATGGAGAGAAAGAAAAGGGGAAGAAGGAATGAAAATTCTGACAAATTGGAAACAAACTAGAAAAAATAGATCCATTTTATAAAAGAGCAGTTTCTAAACTAGGCAGAAACAATCACCTGCATGAACACAGCTGGTGAACATCTAGACAGATAAGAGCTCTGCAGAGAAGAACTTATGTGTCATATGAGTAAATAATATCAGACTTTTGCCAAAAAAAAACCCAAAATAAGATAAGTGCCATATTGCACTGTATAATCAGGAACAAAACCTGCAAGAAAATGTCATTTTTCTTTTCATTGTAAAGATTCAGGTGAAATACTGTGTACATCTTTATGTACGGTGTTAGAAAAGGGGTGGGAGGCAGGGGAAGTACAAGTGAATATTAATAGACTCAACTTGTAACACAAGACATTTGGCACAGACATCAAAAACTTTCTAGTGGCAAGTATAGCAAGGCACAGGAATAGCTTGCCTGGGAAGCCTCCTAACCCAAAATTGGTTAGCATCTGTCAACTAATGATGTAAGCATAGTTGATCCTGCTGTGGGTAAAAGGATGGATGGGATGATCTCTTGATTCCCTAATTTTTGACAAAATACAGTATTAAATATGCATTTAAGCAGAAGCAAAAAATGCTATTGGCTTCTAATGATCATATTACATTGCATAGCTTAAACTGCAGTTGCAAAGAAAAAAGGAAAAGTTTCATATTTTGCCTCCTACGACTTTCTTAATTGTTATTATTTAAAGGAAAAATCATGCATAATGAGATGCTAGCGTTTAAATTACTCCAGCAGTGAGTGAACTAAAGCTCATATCTTCCAGGAAATAGGCTATGTTCCCTCTTTGACTACTAACATTTGCGTGGAGACAAATTACCTGTGTACATGGCTGTAGCCTCACAATGAAAGAAACTTAATGTAATATGAAGAATAATGGAGGACAAAGTGTCGAAGGAACTTAAATCATGACTGCCTTTTTTTTTTTCAGATAGAGAAGGGGTGTGTTTTTGTGTGTATGGTGCACATTCGCTAATGCGTGTAATCTTTTGATGTATGTACCCATTCCTGGCTACATTCACATTATATCAGTTTAACTTTGTATTTTGGGTTTTGTTTTTTTCTCTTAAACAATATTAGAGGACTCTGACTTTACATCTTCACAGCGCTCTTAAGTAGCCAGTTTGAGTGAGGTGGTCTCATTACGAGCCTCACATCCACACAGGCAGAGGAAATTTTTATAGAAATGGCTGCGAATAGCTCTTTGCTCTGAGTTACAATCTAAGCAAAACACTCACTGAGTACACGCAGAGGTGGTCCTATTTTAAATCTTCTTCCTTCATCTCCAGCCAAAGAAATCCTTAGCAATTGCTATATCCAGGCTCAGCTTTCATCTTCAGCTTGTTGTGCAGTATTATTGTACTAGAAAAACATAGGGAGAGTATTTGGATAATGGATTATACTTTTCAACCTGAGGTAATTCAAAAGGTTGAAGGGATTTTGCTCAGTGTTACAGCCAGTAAATAGAGTATCACCTTTCAGGACAGCCAAGAATGAAAAGTTCTGCTAAAAATGTAAACATGTTAGGAAGTTATGAATGTGAAGCAAGGAAATTATATTGTTTTGCTACAAAGGTTAAAAATAACCACTGAAATGGCTCTAAGCAAACCTCAGATCTTCCTGTCACATGCAGTTCTCAACTATTCTTTATCTACCTTGCTATTAGAACTAAAAAAAGGAAACAGATTTTTATATTAAACAGTTTTTCTCTTTTAGAGAGATTCCAAAATGCTTTACGAGCTCATATACAGCAGTCAAATGCAGCTATGGAGCAAAGCCACAGTTGCAGAAGTGCACAGGCTGCATGTGCCAATTTTTCTAAATGCTTAACTAAAAACTGGAGTTATAAAGCTGGTAGTGGTGCAGGTTATCATAGGGGTGAGTGGAAGAACTTTCTGTTACTGCAGCATGGAGCTATGGGCTCCAGGCCTATGGCAGGTCATGTTCTCAACTCACATCAAGCATCCTAGATTAAGCAAAATGTCCAGCTAAGAGATAAGCTTAAATTTCCTCCAGCCTTTTTGGTGTCTATGATTTCACAAAAAGCAGACCTAAGCTAGGGCATAGGTCTTGCAAACCACCTCCTCAGGTACCATGCACATGCACAGAGACATATTGGCTGGAAGGGACCTCTAGAAATCATCTAGTACTACAGCCTGCTCAAAGCAGGCCCCTTGTCCAATCCAGTTCCATCTCCATCTCTCTCCCTCTGTCTCAACTGGGCTCCTTAAGGTCGTCAGGAACTCCATGAACCCTTAGACCTGCAAAAAACATGCAAGTCTTCTGTACCACATGCTGCAGTTTGCATATAGGTTTATCACTGAGTGATAAACTGGTGATTTATAAATAGCCAAAATGGTGAGAATACACATCATTATTAGGTATGTACAAGTGGCTGCTCAGGTATGCAGGAAGGAGTAGGAACTCTCACATTTGGACCTACAGGGCTGTCTAACTGACCTCTTAACAGACTGTCGGGGTCTGTAAATATCATTCATTCATTTTATCAGCTTATTTGTTAGAGCTCAAATCTCTTTCTGGTATGTTTGCCTACTCCTGATTTTCAAAGGTCAGTTTGGCTAGTATGAATCATATTCATGATTCATAGAATTACACTCCCTTGTAATGCTGTCAAGAAAACAAGCTGGAGCACACTATATCCAGGACTAACATTCAGACTTTGCCAGATATTCTGGGGGTTATCTTTAATGCTGGGAAAAGAAACAATTTCTACTGCTACAATGAACAGCAAAGAGATTCAAATTCTGACAAGCAAGCTCTCTTCAAGCTTAATCAGCTCCTATTGTTCATCCATTAACTGTAGGTCTTGCTCATACTGTCCCTTCATGGTTACTGAGTTTTGATTGCTTTGGCTGGGTGTAACAGAGAGACTGTGGCTGTTATCAGTAAGCACTGTCAATTGGTTTATTTGTTGACTTTGGTGCAGAAACTCACTGGTTTGGCTTTATGTTCTGTATGCAGCCCTGGCAGTCTATTGCTCTGTAAAACAAATGTGTTCCTTCATATTCTTCCTTTTTGTCACCAAATCTCACTGATACTGAAACGGTGTTCTGATATATGGTGGTAGAAAGCAGCACACAGGCAACACATTTAATCTACAGTATTAGGTTACTTCATTTCAATTTACAACTGGTTGTTACAACTGTGATCCAAGTAATGGATCTATCAGTGTTTACCTTCAAATTAAAAGATATAACTGCCTGGAATTTCACCACTAGGTATGTAAGCCCTGTAGTAAATATGCTGCCTTTGGATATGAAGTTTAATAAGCTTATTGCAATTGCTCTGTGCCATTAGAGATTAACTTGAATACTGACGTATTTCTAGATATAGAAACATTTGCTTATTAATTGCCTGTTTCACATTATGTATTAAAGACACTGACTGCAGCCTGGTGTTAAGGTAAGTAAATATTTCTTCCCCTCCTCAATGCAGTTACCAAAGAGCATGCTGTCTCTTTAGCCTACTATAGCCAGCTTGCCTGTGCCTCAAACCTGTCTGTGCCCCACATCAACCTGCCTACACCTCATGGCTACCTGCCTGCATTCTACGGCCACCTGCTTGTGCCCTGTGGCTGCCTGCACACCACAGCTGCCTGCTTGCACCCCACAACCTCCTATCTGCATCCCACATTTCTCTGCCTGCCCACTGGACATCCTGCAGCCCTATGCAAGTGATAAGCATCAAATAGGTGGAGAATCTGGCAGTGTCTCTTCCCTTTGCTGTGAAACTCAGCTCTCATCTTGATCATAGCTGTTCCTGCTCAGGATTAATTACCATGTTTAAATATCTCTATTTTAACTTGTGATGTTGCACAGAATGTTGCACAACTTCAGCTTCCTGAGTGCCTCCTGCTTTTCCAAGCATGCCACATGCCTAGCTGCCTACAGATACCTTCCTCAGGAGTATGAAGCACCAGCAAAATGTTCCACAGAGAGATTTTTTGCTCCTAATGGCCTTCTCAGGCCAAAGTGGAATTAGGAATCAGTGTGGTGATATAATTGGAGAGCTTACTTTATTTTCTACACACTAGAGATTTTCCCTCTATCAGCTTTCATGGGAATGAAAACTACTGTCCTTAAATGGAGAGCTTGGACTGAAATTGGTGTATTTTACTAGCATGAGAGCTGACTGGAAATTAAAAATGCCACATTCTGAAGGACTGATATTTCAATATGTTTCTCAATGAGTCAAAGCCAAATGCTGTGAACTGTCATTTTTCTTTTTCTTACCTTGGTACAGGGTAGGAATTTCTCCTCTTCAGCCAAACTGTACATAGTAACATCTAAACCTGTGAGTGAAATACCCTTGCCTGCCTTTGAAGAAGCTCATGAACTCTTTCTGCAGTGTTTTCTTCTATATGTGTCACTCCTTCAAGCTCCCTTTTCACATTTGCTGTGTCCCAATGCCTCATGGTTTACTGGCAATTTACAGTGCTAATATTTAGCAGTCACTTCAGCAGTAAGAAAGTATAGAATTATGCCAGATCTCTTCCTGGTTATATTTAATGACAAGTCAGCTTACATTTCAATACTCAAAGTGCACTATAATAACAAAGCATGTCAGGACTAGGGGCAGAAATTGCCTTAATTACATGGAATACTTTATATGGACAAAAGGTCTAATACGACATTGACAAGTTAAGACAGGTTTAAATCAGAGATGCTATCTTCATGTAGAGCTAATCAGATCTATTAAAATACTGCTTTATATAAATTAACTTTTCCACAGCAAAATATCTACAGTTAGACTAGTTCAAATTTATTCTTCAGTCACAAAAAAAAAAAAAATAAAAAACAAACCACCCTGGATTGATTGTGAACATTTCCAGTTTGAACCACATTACTTAGCAGGCATTGATTTTATTAGTCACATGGTGTTGTTCCTATTACCCAGCTGAGTGCATATTCAAGCTCTTTGAGCGACAATGTTTGCCTGAGCAAAATAGAATATTTTGTTTTGAAGGACCCTTTTAAATAAATTGCTAACGTTGTTTTTCTACAAATGCAGAGGATAATATCCTTTTCACCTGAATGTTCACAGAAAGAGAAAACAAAAGGAACAGAGACAAACATTGTTACTTTCAACCCAGCTCTACATTACAGCAAGTAAACAGAAAATGCTTTTGCAGTTCTCAATCTAAGATTTCAAGTATCTCCTCTTTCTGGGCTAGTGGAGAAAGAAGACATTGAAACAAGGATGAAAAGGAGGCCTCAACACACGGCAGTGGGAATCTCTGTTTATGGGTGATCAGACTGAGCCCCAGTTACCAGCTTGTTAGCTTTACAAAACAGAACTGCTACAGGAACTGCTGGGTGAATACTATCACAGCACCACAGGTGGCAGAGGTTTATATTACTGGTTTGAATTAGAGAATCAAATCCTGAAGCTTTAAGCCCCTGGTCCTTGTTCTAGCACAGGGTTATTAATTTAAAATTCCCAGAAAAAGGCAGATTTGTCAGATAGGTGCTATTTTAAAGGGAGGAGATGGTCAGTTATATGACAATCATCTGCTTACATTCAACCTCCAGGTTTACAGTTGGATTTTGCCATCCAAGACTGAATGAATGTAAGTGTGGCAGAGAGAGCTCCTTCTCTGAGGAGGATGAACAGCATTTTTAAATTGCATTGCATGAAGATGGCTTGCTGTATCAGATGGTTCTTCACATTAAAGACTACATAAATTCAGCCTATCCAAGACTCAAACTTTCCATTCATCCAAAGGCAAAAGATTGCTACTGGTATGCATTAGCACTGAAGTCATCAACACAGCAACCAAACTATGTTTTCTCATTTAATTCTGAGTTTCTCTAAGCCTTACTATTTAATAGATGAAACCTCCTCAGATGCAAATCTTTATGCACAAAACAGACACCATTAATAAAATGTTGTTCTGTGTCATTTGGCAAATCAGGAAACTTCTGGCTGCATTAATCAATGGGAAGCAATCACTTCCTAAAGTCCACATTTCTGACTAAATGCATGCATGCTGAAATTAATGTAAATGGATAATAAAAAAATATTTTCACACTTTAGCGACAAGTAATGGTAGAAATCATTATCCTAATGGCTTATGAACTTTTTATGTTAGAGAGTGATGTACAGTAAAGATATAATGAGCAGCAGCAGACTTTTTATTCTGCACTTGACTTAATAAATTAGTGAAAATTATTAATGCACAGCATTTCATTTCTCTGTATATTTTATGTTAACTAAAGAGAAAATACAAGTGATGTTCTGTCCTTATCAAGTCTTAATCTCAAGTTTTCATCTACACTAGCATAGCAGTCTCTCTTGCTACACTGGACTAAAACCAGCACAGCGTCTCTAACGTGGATACAGTTAAATCTTTCTTGCCAAGACAGTTGCTCCCACAGGATGCAGAGAGTAAATTGGTTTTATATCTTATCCATGTCTGCACCTGTGCCATCAACAGCAGAGACCTTTTTCATTTATTTATAATTGTAATGTGATTGGTATTTTCAGCATATATGAATAGCTTCTGTGTTTGGATCAAACTTCATTTATAAATTGACATCAGTATTTCTCCACCATTGACTCCACACGCACTCATTAACTTGACACTGTGTCTAATGCTATCACTGATATTTAAGCTAAGCATCACCATGCTTTTGGGAACAATTAATGGCATCCACATGGGCAACTGCTGCAGCTCAGCAGAATCACAGCAGCACATCAAACCCCTGTTACTCAACTATGCTTGGAGTCGCAAAGCCTGGAGTTCCACATTTTGCTGGAATTACTCAAGGTGAGGGATTCTATATCACCATAACTTTCATATCCTCTACTTGAGGTGGTTCTGCTAGTAAAATGTTAACACAGACAGTTACAACCTTGATATCCTTTCCACTGTCACTTAGGCTGTTCTGCTATACCAACCTAAACTACTCACCTATTATACAGGATTCAAGTGAAGATACAGATGCACACTAGAGATATATTCACAAATTAAGTTTGTAGGACCTTTATACTCATATATCTGTGTCAACATTTTCGGGAAAGGGAGCCCTTAAACCATCAGAGGTAAAGCAAAGTAAAGAAATACAGCTTTACATTTCACAAAACATTCAAGGTTAACTGCCTTAAAGTAAGAAAGAGAAGAGGTTTGAATTTTACACCATTTTCCTAATGTGTTCTTGACCCAGAAAGTAAGAAG
>JAOEHY010050545.1:20717-34901 GCA_025447955.1 Psilopsiagon aurifrons
CCCCCCCCGGCGAGAAAAGCACCGTGCATCATAAGAATTCAGAAAAACACAGTTATATTTGCATATTTAGAATAATTACAGCACTTCAACCCAGATCAAGCCATTACAAAAAAGGAAGAAGCTTGACATTCAGAATCTCTCTTACAAACAGCTTCCTCATCAGTGTGTCCTTCCAGTCAGGTAACCAGCATGACAGGACAAGGAAGCTTTTGAGTTCCTCATGATGACTTGCTCCCAGCTGTCATTGCATCTGGAGCCAGCAGGCGACAGAGCAGACATCACCTCTAGGGATGCTGACAGAAACAGACAGCTGTGTGTAGAGTTTTGTTCTTATCAGCAGGTAAATGCCTTTGAGGAATAAAGCCTAGATTCCACAAAAGCATAAAAGCAGAACTCCTTTTTTTGTCTGCGGGTACTTCCATTTAAAAGTTAGGGCCTGCTGCTCACAGAGGCTTCTGTGTAAGTGAGAGTCTGCCCTTGCACAACTGTGGCAGAAGAAAGGAGTCTCAAAGCAGAAGTCAGCACATGCCAGTTTTAAAGCCCCTTGCAAAGGCCATGTGAATAACGAAAGTCATGTGCAAGGAATTTGTCCCTCTTGTGCGTGTCCACACACACAGGGTGTGCAGCCTGCTGAGCCAGTGCTTTGCCTTGGGCAGCCATGACCACATTCCCATTAAAAAGCAATGCAGCAGCAGCAGTATTCACTTGACGCAACAGTCAGACTAACAAAAATGTGATGAATTACATGGCTCTTATGTGAGAGCTGACTCACACCCAGCTTACTCACAGCTCAGTATGCTTCCTGCGCTTAGCTTTGTAAATGTAGCCTCAGAGACAATGCAGACTACCATTATAAACAAGTAAACACAGACAAGTAACTTTCTTTTGTAAGTCTCTCTCTTCCTTCTTTTTAGAGCTTTCTTCCCCATCAGGCCTTGATGTCTTGCTGACTATTCTTCAAAAGCCAGGAGAGAGTAAATTTAGATTCTCTCACTTAAAATGAGAACATGCACAGTATTTCAGAGGAAAGAAGAAAAAGACTTTTCCAGCGCACATAAAATCAGACTTTCTAGTTAAATGCAAATTCTCTGCAATTATTATTATCTAGAATTTCATCTGACTCAGCTATTGTCTATAAACAACTGTTCCCAAAGGATGCTCAGTCTCCAGAACAATCAATTTAACAAAAAGCTGGAGTCTTGCAAAAGCATGATCAGAAACATAGCAGCATGTAACAGAACATAAGAGAGGAAATAAAGCAGTGACTTAGTGCCAAGACTTCACAGACAGACAGTAAGTTACCAAGCACCTATCTATTCACCAAAAGAAGGAAATCTAATGTACACTACACAATTGGAAGACCAGGACAATATGCAAGAGTTTCTCAGCTAACACTGAAGTGCCTTTTCAGGATACAACCCAAGAGGTAAAGGAGCATCAACCTACATGTATTAGAGACAGAAAGAACAGGAATCCTCTCTGCTCTTGAAGGCTTCTACTTGCATTGGTGCTGTTTGATGGCTGTGACACTAGGCTAGATACAAGCAGGAGGGAACTAATAAAGACATCTACATTCATGGAAAATGAGTCAGGAATCTTCCAGTGAAGAGGAACTGTTTGGTTCATGCCAAAAGATGAGGTGTCCCTGTAAAGAAAAGTTGGCTATTCCCCTCTTCTCTACCACTGAATATCACCAGCGTCTTTTTTAAGGTTATTTGAAACATGAGTCTGGCTTCTCAAGTGAAATTTTTTCCCCTTCTTTAGCTGTATAACATTATTGGAGAGCTCACTGACATGACTAATACATTTCAGGTGTTCCCTGAACTGGTTTCTCACCAATGAAGTTGAATCACCTGGCTCATATTGGAGGGCAGCATGTAATGACACTGGTTTGCTTTACAGCTAGAGCAGACAGGGAAGCACAATACAATGCCTTTAGGAACACTGAAACAATTGATATGTGCCCACATGTTATAGTGCAAAATAAAATTACAAGGATGTAAGCTCTGATCAGGGTGTACTGTAAACACAGTAGAAAAGCTGGTTGTATGCCAGCTTTGTGAAAGCAGGAAAGATCGGCTAATACATTAGTGAGCACACTGCTATCTAGCTAGCACAAACAAACCCTGCAAATGCTGCATTAAGTAAAAGAAAAAAACCCACAACTAAACAATCCATCAAAGAAAAGAAATATCGAGGCAGTGTCAGTCTGGTTGCCACCAGGCATGGCTTGATGTTTGTGGAGAGTGACATTGTGAAATGCTGCTGAGAAACCTCCCTTTGGCGTGGGGGAGTTTTCACATTTACCCTAGAACCACTTATTGAGCTATTTGCACTCATTGCCACTAGAGTTGCCTGTCAAGAGGACAGCTGGGAGCTCTGGAAGGAAAATGTTTCTTAGGGTGTCGTTCATTGAGAAATACATAACACAAACAATCCCACTTTTCTGGGTTGTTTTAACCATAACACAAATATTACCCAGCTTGCAAACCCAGAGATGCTCTGGATGGAAAACAGAATGTTGAAAAGAACAAAGGGGAGCCAAACACAGTGAATTTCAGGAGAAACACATGCTCCTTTTGTCTGGCACAGCAAGGATGGATTACAGCTTCAAGAAGCTTTTTTCATTCCACAGCTCCAAAGAGCAGCAAATAGGAAGATAGATAAAAATATTTTGGTGAAGAGGAGACGTGATTGCTTGCTTGATGTTTTAAAAAAATGCAATAATTTTCAAACAAAATTCTTGGAAACAAAGTGAAAGGCACATTTCCAGAAACGTCAGCTTTTTAGAGACAAATTATCCACTGCTTGGTTTTCATAACTCCTAATGCCTAGTCATTTTCCACTAATGCTTTTAATGTTGGACAACATTATTAATAATGATAAGTAGTAAAGGTAACTACTGGATGGCGCTTGACAACATGAACTGATCAACCCTATTACACTGCTGAAAAGTTATCTGTGCCTTGATGTCCCAGACTTTTAGGTAGCTCTTCTTTAAGAAATAGATGCTTTTAAGTATTGTGTAAGGATCATAGCCCAGCTGATGCACTTAGATTTTTACACACCTTCTGAGGTATTTCTGCTCTCTTCTGAGCTGGTTATGCTGTATAGTTATCTGATTGCACAAAGTGTCAGTCTCCAAGTGTGAAAACTTCCCATGCCTTTGGATACAGAGTCAGGCTTTCAGATAAAATTGCCTGTCTCCTGCAAAATTATTCTTCAGAAGTGGGAGGAGCATGGCTAGGCATGTTAGACAAAGCCTTGCATTTTATTTCTCTGTCTACCTCACAGTTCTTTCTTTTTAAGCCACAAAATAATGTACAAAACATGTTTTCTATTCATTAAGACAACGATTTTGGCCCTGCTGCCCTCTCTGCTTCATTTACATGATCTACTGAAAGTTGCTCTGCTAATGCTAATCAAAAACTGCCTTGTTGACAATCCAGCTAGTCTGATTTCTGCTCAGATAATGCACTTGGATTGTAAAAATGCCGGATTTCATGTGTCTTGCACAGAATTCAATGCACTAAACAGAGTGCTTCATCAAACCAAGGTATTAGTTAACTTCTTACTGTCTTAGCGCAAGAGAACCAGGTGATTGCTCTTTTGAGCAAATCCTCACTGCAGATACTCACTGCACAATTCACATGCTTACTGCATACACAGTCTGGATTTTAAAAGGTAAAAGCAATAGGGCATATTTGCAGCTCTGCAACAGTGAGAATTAAAAGTATAAATCCTGTGACTGTGTACATGAGGTTTGTAATTTAGTCCCTGTTAAGTGTGCAGAAAACTTGAACTAATCAAGTCACCACTGAAAGGCACAATTTGCAGGGGGGCCACTCAGGAAAAAATGTGTTAGGACTTTTTAGGTTCGTTCTCTCTTCTATGCATTTTAGACTTATTGCCTTACTTTGACCCTATCCAGCTGTTTAAAGAATGTTATGAGCTTTGTTCGTTGCAATTTGCAGTCCATAGTTCCTATCCTTTCTTTCATCTTTGATGAGAAATACAAGAAAAAAGAAAAAAGCGGTGGAAAAAAAGCCTCTCTGTCCTCTGTACAGTCATGTGGCCAATGCTATGGCTTTTTACAGAAATGCCTCACCTGGGATGTTTTACTTGTTCCCCTTCAACTGATATTATTAAAGGTCTTTGGCTATACTTTTATTTCATCCTTCTGTTCTAGTTTAGCAAGGGTGATGACATACCAACTGAAGTGTCTGGAGGCTTGTTAGCAAAAACCCTGTCACAGGGAGGGATCAAAGTGGTTTTGTGCTAAGTCCCTAGGGCACTGATCCTAGCAGTACAGCTGGACTAAGATACAGTCTCCACATGGTCTAACATGACAAGCAGCTGGATCCTCAAGCCAACAGACAGAGTTGGTTTCCCTAAACCAGGGGTGAAATGAGCACCATTGCCAGAAAACCTAATTTGATTTATTTTGGGATATAAAGGAAAAAAAAAATGCTACTTCTTTCATCTTACTGAGAAGAAGAACCTGGCTCTTCTCTCTGCTAACACACAGAACGAGGACCTGAGCAAACTCATCACTGCACACTGAATTTTTGAGAAGGGGTGTCGGAACCAATTCACTTCAGAGAGGCTGGCCCTCTGTTTTGTAAGTGGTAGGTTTAAGCTGAAAATAAGACTGAGACTGACTGTCAGATATATATGTAATCATTGCAGTCTAGCTGGAGGATGATCCACAAACACAAGTTGGCTGTACATCAGTAATCAAATAATTGACTGGCTGACAACTGAGACCAGTATTTGGCTTGATGCCCCTGATTAGATGGGAAATGGCATTTCCTGTGTCTTGATAAAGCAGATGTCACTTGGTCCCTGCAGCAAAATGCATGGCACCAGCGGCATCTTTAGTAAAGGTTCCTTCCTACACATGTAATAATGGTCAGTTAAAAAATATCTCCCTCCTCCTACAGTTTTATTAGTCAGTAGCTTCTAACAGGCTAAACATTCAGGGGGAAAAAAAATCATACAACAGATGTATCTTCGTAGCTGACTAATTCAGCTGTAGTGCCGCTTTTTCTAGCTGGTTTTCCTGCTCTCATAGGTTTTGCCTTTCCCTGAGGACACACTCCCTCCTGCACAGAAATGCAGCATTTCTCAGGAAAGCAGGCATACAGCAGGGGCTCACAAGTTCAAAGTGACTTGTGAGCTAACTACATCTTGGACACTCTGTAGTCCCAAGCAAGTTGTTTTGCTGTCTGTCTCGGTTTCCATTAATTTAACTACAAGGTGGAATTCTTTTTGTGTTTTCCAGGCACAGAAGTAGAAACTGTTACTGCAGTTAGTAAGTAGCTTTTGATTGACTTTTTCCAGTTTCACCCTGTGTTTGTGAATAACATGTGCCTTTCTTGGGCAGTTTACTACATAGACATGGATTTAACTTGAATTCTTAAGCCATCTTGCATGTTGTTTACTTCATTGCCCAGTACTTCAGGAAGTCATGTGGAAGGTAGAGTTGACTTCTCTGGGGGTAGCCATAAATGTGGAGGAAGCAACGTGCAATATGTGCAAGCACCAGGCTCTTGTCCTCCTATGATTACTTTACAGCTGGTTTAATTCCCTGGACCAGCTCACCTGAAAATCACTCAAACACATAAAAGCAAGGGAAAAGCAAAGATGAAGAAGGGATAGGGGGTCAATTGCAACCCCAGCAGGCAACTGCCTCTACAAATGTGAGATTGGGCTCCCAATAGGCTTTTACTCCTAGCCTTTCCCAGAGGGCAGGGGAGGTACATTAGTTCTGGTCCTCTGGGAGAAATAGCAGTACTGCCATCTTGCAAGAGCTCAGCGATGCCAGACTGTTTTGCCAAGAAGCATTTGGGACTGCAGAGTAGATGCTCCCTTGATTAAATAAGAAGAATTTGCATTAATAGATTACTCCACCAATCCATCCAGCTCCACGTTCTGTCACTGACAGCAGCCAGCACAGGTTCTTCAGAGACTGGAGTGAAGTCCTCATTACAGACAATTTTACAGCTAATAAAATTCTAAATGCCTGTATGCAGACAAATCCCTGCAGTTTTCACATTAGGAATTTGCATAGCTAAAGATGAGAGCTGACCAAAGGATTTAGCCTCGCAGAAAATGCCAGGTCCCTGTTACCCTCAGAGCTTATGCTACTAATAACAATGAAAACAAGGAGCATAAGTAGAGTTATCCACACTGTAACCAAGGACTGTCCTTAAAGGACATAGCTTTTAGGATTATATTTAGAGGGAAGAAGCATACATCTTCCCATGGCTGCTTTTCCCTTCCTCCCCCCAAAAGCAGATGTCTGAAAGCATCTCTCCAGGAGGAGTGCTGCATGGAGGATTCCAGATGCAAAATGTAACCCCTGTGTAACCCATCAGGCTGGTTACGGTGCTTGGTATGCTGCAAGGATACTTATGCTGAACTTAAGAAGGCAAAAATTGATTCATAAACAATGTTTAGATTTGGTAACTGTCCAAAGGTTTACCACTTGGGTGAAGATAATTGTACTTCCATGCATTTCTGAAATCTATGACCGGGGTGGAAATAGATATCATTCAATCACTCATCTCTCAACAGTAGCTGCAAATATACTGGCTGATCTACAAAGATGGCCTGGATTATTACTTTTTTTATTGCTTCCTCCACCATTTCATCATCATCTCCTTTTCCTGTTGGTTTCCCAACCTTTCTGAAATTAATTTTAATTTGTACAATCCCTGCAGTACAAGCATGTCATACATCTATACCACAGCTTGTTACCACCCCATATGATGAACGCTAAAGGCTCAAACTTATTATAAGCATTAACACATGCAAGCAACAGCAAACACTGCAAAGGATTGTTTTGGGAGTTGGAGGCAAGGTCTAAGGGCTTTTATTTCTGGATCTATGGGAGTAATAAAGACTTACAGGCATGTCTTTGGGCTAGACAACTGTCTAGGCATAGCCTGCAATCAAGGGCTGTATATAGCTCACTTCTGCAGGATCAACATGAAGCACCCAATATTTAATGAAGCCATAGGTCCTTAGTAGGTGAGGTTATTCCAAGTCAGCTGTGCCACAGCCCAGCGTTGAATTCAGCAGCTCTGTCCTCAGCTGTGCTTTTGTCTCATCCCTTGCACCAGGATTGCTACCCCCACAGCTGCAAGAACTTTTCGGGGGAGCTGAAACTAGCCACATAAAACTTAAAAGAAAAAGCTTCAGGAGCATTCAGATCTTTCTTTCATTCAAGAGTTGGTTCTGACCTCATGCCATGACCATACAAGCAGCAGCCAAAAAAAAAAAAAGGTAGGAACATAAAATTGGGGGCAGAAGGGCTGGAGGAGTCAGAGCAGCTCTTCTTTAGTCTAGTTTATGCTGCACATCATTACATTCTCACTCACTTCAGGCCTTCATTGACACTGCTTTTGTGGGGCAAAGAAATTTCAGCATATACCAGAGTCCCCACACCTCACCACATTAGAGTCTCTCACGTCTCCGGATGTAATAAAATGTGCACCTTTGAGGGAAGGAAGGGTCTGACTTGAACTTTAGAACCAGGTGTCTGTTAACACTAAGAAGAGTGAAGGTGCTTGTTGCAGCTGATGCCTGTCAGTCCTGAACGGGACATGCATCTGCATGTCCCAGGCATCTGCACTCTTTTTGCCTGCGCAGCCCTATTCCTGCAGTTCTCCTTACTTGCATTACCTACCACCCTGGGGATACTTAATTATTGTATAAACTCATTTTAAAATCCTCTCCATTGCATCCACTGACCTATCCATTAGAGAAATTTGCATCCCATGGTATGCAGAATCCTGGAGGTCTGTATCACTTAATGATAGCTCACAAGGCAATTGTGGCTCTAGGACTTAAGCCATCTTAAAGTTGTCTTGCCACCAGGTAATTACTAGGCCAGCAGATCTGCCCACTTGAGCTTCTGAATCTGATCCCCATATCATTTCTTGTTTTCATCACATGCAAGAAAGGAGCTGATGCAGGGGCAGGACCAAGTGGCTGAGCATGCTACAGCTTCATCTGGCGGGGGCACTGGTTGTCTTGCACTGGCTGAAAGACAACATGAAACAATAGCTTAAGAAACTAGACATATTGCTGTAGGCTTAAATTTGCTGTCTGAAGATCTTTTACTCCTCTGAAAACATTGTCCAAAGATTCACAGAATAGAAGAGGCTGTAACACCACGGCATTACCCTGTCCTGTGTGTATCAAAGCTACTTCAAAGAGAAGGAGAACAACTGTCATCTGACACAGTGCAATCAGACCTCTGGCTTCTGCTCCATGCCTTTGGGTTTCAAGGTTTTTTCTTTTTTTTTAACCTTCTGTCCTCCTGCAAATCTAATCTATCTCTTATCCTACACAAGCATGTAAAGGTTAAGCTTGAGTGACATAGTTAATAGAGAGGTGAGCATCTATTATTACTTCTAAGCACCAAAAGTCAACTTGCTCCTCTACTGTCCTCATGTTAACATTTCACCTTTGCTTATCACTAAAGAGTTCTTCAAGACAGCACAAAACACATGGTGCGAGCAAGGAGTATACGGTGAAGCAGGTGTACTCACTGCTTGTTTCTTGGACAGTGTGTGAGGTACAAGCAAAATGTTGCATCTTTCCATGCGTTAACCTGATTTACAGTGAAGCAAGTGACTGTGTGGGAAATAAAATAATTGGGGGTGAAATACAGAGACGTGTCCCCTTCCTGTTCCTCTCTAACCTTCCAGCTGATGAACACACCCATTGCACAGTGTTGTCTTACTGCCTGGAAACTGCCTAAATCCCGGACTAAGCAGTCATGGATCAGACTGCTGACTCTACTCCATTCCTCTGCAGCTTAGTGCCGCAGATATCCATCCTGTTGTCACTTCTATTTAATAATAAAAGCCCTTTCTGCTTTGTAAAGGGTTACATGCTAAAAAAAAAAAAAAAACAAAAAAACAACAAACCAACAGTGAAAGACTATTGTGGGTGCAAAGTCACCTGTTCAAAGGTTAGGAAATGCCAGGGTTAAGATTTTCTGTATCCCCCCATTCTACTTACAGTACGGCCTTCAACTGTAAGGCCACATGCTGCTTTTTCTTATGAAACCCTCTGCCTCATTCAGTGCAATAAATGGTGTAATGCACAACTGTGCAATGTATCATTTTATTCCCTCCACCTATCATTTAGTTCCAGGCTCTGCTTAACTGTACACTAACCAAATCCCTTCCCTCTCTATAAAATAATTTATGTCTTCATGGACTCTCGTGTGGTGTTTCTCAATATGCCACTTGAATGCTTCAGAGGCAGAAGTTAATTTATCTTTAAATTAGAGAGGAGTTTATATGCCCTCGATTTTAAAGATGGGAAGCTGACGAAGCAAGGCTTCAAGTGCCCTCACACCCCATTTCCTCCAGTCGTCCATCCAGGCACCCAGGCTGGAGCACATGCCTGTCTCAAGGTCTGCATGCTGGGATGGATGTCTACCCTCCAAAACAGGACTGTGAGAAGGGAGGCGGGCACCTCCACTGCATCTCTCTGATGTTGCTCCACAGCACAGCACATGCAGCCGCCACTGCTGTGCACTCCTGGTTAATGCATTAGCCAGTGAGACAAAATTAAAAAGCCAGCAGATATATCTTAAGAGTCTCACAAATAGGGCCCAGATTTTTAGAGGGCATTTACTTCATCGCTCCCAAATATGGCTGCCCTTGATCTTATGCCCAGTCATAACTGCTCAACATTGTGGTATGGGGTTGTAATATCCCCAAGATCTCCAGTCAGGGGACTAAGGAGCACGGTCAAAGCCTCTGCTGCTAGACTTTTGTCTGCTGCTATATTTAGTCCAGCATTTTTCGAAATAGAGGCATAACCACACGTAAAATACAGGATCTTTAGAGTGGGACAGGCACTTTTAAGTGACTTAGAGCTTACAGCATAGCCAGGAAGAGTCCATTAGTCCCCCAAAAGGAGAGGGTTTGCTTGCTTGCACAGAAGGCCCCTGCAGCCATGTCACAGCATGACCATGGAGGCACAGGTTATTGGATCTCCGGAGTCTGGACAACCACCAACAGCATCTCATTTTGCAGCAAAGACGCCTCAGCAATGACTTGGCCATTCAGTAACTAAATCCTCAGCAGAAAACACCCCCTCCTCTGGAGGAGGATTCAGGATGTTTGCTGGTGTCTGAGACACAGCAAGGCTAGAACTGTGGATCCTCTGCCAAACAAGGATCCCTTTCCCATGAATCCTGATAGCAATGGGAGCTCCTCTTTGCCTGTCCAGGGCTCACCTATTTTTGATACCATCCCAGCCAGCCAAGCCTGACTCTGGCTCTTTAACATGCAGCCTCATTTTCCTATCCACAACAGAAACAAAAACCATCTGTTTAGTTACTCAGAGTGGAACTTTCTTTATGCATTTCCCAGGCCTTTCATTAGCATGCTTGTCTCACAATATCTATTTTGTTCACCCCAAGGACTTAGAAGAGCCTTCTTCCCTTTCAGATCTTTGAATATCTGTTATTCATTTTTTGTTTTGTCTGCCTGCATCTCCTCCCTGAAATTGCTGGCCACTCACTTTGTCACGTTAGTTTTCCTGGACCCAGTGGTCTTTTGCATTTTACCCTCAGATCTCTGAACAGTCTCTTGTAGCCTTATTGACTCTTTTGTATCATCTGAATTCTTCATTTACAGTTAAATTGCCTTCAACAATACTGTAATTATTGCAGCATTTATAATCTAACCTACTTTCACCTTCCAAGGTAGCAGTCCAGGTGCTGTATCTGCTGCCCCCAGGGATTCACTCCCTGGGTGGCTGTGTTTATTGGATCATTTTGCTTCAGCCATCATATAATTTCCTTGCAGCAAAAGGAGAGACTTCAGGGAGGACTCCTTGAATTGAATAACAGCCACCTCTCATTTTCAAGCCTCAGAGATTTCAGGGACTCTTGCACAGCCATGAGGTATTGCTATGCTTAAAACGATCACCTCTTAAATAGCCCCAAATTAAAACAGCTTGTGCTTGTTATACCCATAGTTCTCTCTCCTCTCAATTAAAAAGCAAAGGGTACCTTTTTAAGATCTGCTCCTTTTCCTGATAGCCTGTCAGGTGATGTTTATGCTGGAGTGAGGACTCATTGTCATAATCTTTCTTTGGCAGTATTTATTGCACAGCTCGACTGGTTCCTACCCCAACAACATGCGTGATCTGACAACTCTATCCTTTCTACCATTCCTCTCCAATCTCTAGCAAGTTTTGTCTTCTCAGTCCCTGCAAGCTAATCTCAAGATTTCCACTCATTTCCACCCTCTGTTCCCAGATTTCATTGCCTGTCTGTGTGCAGTGCAAGGGCCACTGCCCACACCCTTTCTACTGGGGTGCTCCCCAGGTCGCTCTGTCCAGCAGGTAGTGAATTTATAATTTAATCTTACTTTCTCCCTTTTAACTTCCTGTACTCCTAACATGAATGTGTGGGCACATTTTCATATTTCTAAATTTTGAATTTCTTTTTTCAAATGAAAAAAAAAAATAAAAATCATACCATGCTGCTAAAGTGAGACACCCTCCCTGCGCTGCATTGCTCAAAGCCAAAACACATAAGCTTCCCAAAATAAGCCAGAATGCCCAATGAGGGAATACCCACCCCTTTGCTCACAGTTTCTTCTCACCCCATAAACCAGCTGAGCGCCCAGCTGCTCCCAAGCCAGCTGCACCAGCAGCATGGCAGGACCCATGGGCATGTGGCTTGTGGTGCAGTCAGCAGCTGGGCACGCAGCTCAACACACGTGGGACAACAGGGCTTGCCTGCGGGCAAAGGGAGACAAGGACTACAATATGCTGATAAGGGCATAAGCTGAGACAATAATAAAGAGAGGAAGCAGGGAGGAAGGGAGAGGAAGGATTTAACGGCAAGAGGCAGTTTGGGAAGGAAATAAAATATAAAGCCCGCTCTTAATTTCTAGACAATCCCATTGTCACCTCGCTTCATTTATCACCTATCACATCAACTAATAATTTCATCAGATCACTCAGAAGGGGAAAAGGATGGAAAGCTAGAAAAGCAACAGCTTGAACCCTTAGAAAAAGTCTCTGCTTATAACCTGGCACTTCTCTCACACCCCTGCTGCCTGACGCTAGTGCTTTAAGATAGTAATAACCTTCCCCGCATCTGTTTATGTGGAAACTGTCTAATCCAGTCACTTCATCACAAGGAACAGGCTGTGGCACCCTCATTTGCTCCAGCATGAGCATTTTGCATTCCTCCTTCACGTGGCAGCAGCAGGATCTCAAAGTGTTCATTTAGTCCTCGGTTTTCTACCCAAGGCTCAAAAGTCATATTTCACTGTATCAAATACTAAACATGGGATGACATTTAATTTTCAGCACAGGTTATATACCATTCCAGAGCAGTGATCTATAGATCTGTCTGACATGTGCTATATACCTGTTCAGTATATAACCACACATTTAGAGAAATACTGTTGACTTGCCATCCAGCTACTTAAAATGAATTAAGAGCAGCCTCAATTTTCACATCTGCTTCCTAATCAATTTGCAAATTTGCAACCTCAGTTTTCTTGAGACACTCTCCCCTTATCACACATATCAACTTTCTTGGAGTTCAGGAGATGCAACATAACTTAAAACTGACTATTCAGGCAGAAGCTGTGTGAGTGATCATTCTCACACATACCTGGCACTGACTGGCCTCCCTTTTAATAGGACGCAGTCCCCACAATATTGTTTGGCACTCACCTCACTGCGTCTGATACATTTTAAACCTCCAAAGTCCAAAACAGAAGGCAAACCTCAACATAGCTTAAAACACATAAGCTCATGCCAGGGTTGCAGTCCATCTATAGTTTCGAGCCTCTTAGTGAATATGCCCTCCTCTCCTTCCCCAAAGACCATTCTTAACCTTTCTGGCCTTGGACTCAGAAGCTCTGTTGATTTAAACTTGTGACAGCTCTTGCATGTTTTTTTCTGCTTCTGAGCTGAAAAGAGTGGTTTGAGTGGTTTGAGCTCTTACAAAGAGCACCAGAGCATCTGTACCTGGGTCATATCAAAGGCCCAGTAAGTCCAGTACCTCATCGTTAACAGAAGGCAATAGCAGATGCTCATTATAAGCCGCTATCAGTTTACATTAATATGCCAGGCTGCACAAATCACAGCTGAAGCCTCTGACTCACCATCTATCTTGGATTTAGTTGCCCTTGTGACAAACCTCACTCATGCTTTGGGGAGTAGATGTGGTGGGGAGAAGGTGATTAGTGTAGCTGAAGCTACAGATAAGGAAAAGTGAATCAGACCCTATAGACTCTTCCACCTGTTTTAGTACAATCTCTTCCTTTCCACTCAGAAATTTAACCAAGCCTTCAAATTGCTGTATCTTTCTGCCTAGCTTCACTCTCCTGTTGCTGAACCCAAAAATGATAGCATTTCCTCTCAAGATTTATGTATTGCAAATTCACCTGGAAAAACAAAATGTACATTTTGAAAGCAAACAGTGGAATTAAAAAGCAGGAGTTGTTTTACATGATCATGTCGGTACTACATGACCAGTAATAAAAGCTAGAAAATCCTGAGATCAATGTGATATTTAAATTGGAAGACTTCCCTTTACAATACAGTATTACTCATTTGAAGAGCTATTAACTCCCATAGTAAATCCTCATGGATTGTCACCAGTGGGAAAGACTGTGGATGTAGGAACATGTAGGAAATTCTTGTAAGAACAGGCATTTTTGTTTGGAGATGCAGTTGGACAGACACAGTTTAAATCAATGTTGTCTTGTATTAGATCACCTGGTAAATTTGCTTTGCTTAATGGATTTGCATGTATATAAATATTTTGCAAAGTACGCTGTAGCCTTATGAAGTATTGAGAAGCATAGTGGCAAGTAACAAGAATTACTTCTTTCAGAGGGAAGAATATGTAGAAAGAAACAATGTACAAAATTTGACCTTCACAATATTGGTATGGTGTACGAATAGCTTGGTTACTAGCAGATGCTAGGAAAGGTTAATATTTTTACTTTAAACTCATGAAGTTTATGAGCAAGTTGTGTGTCTTGAGCACTGGGCCAGAATCATCACTGCTTTACGCTTACTTAGTTTGGACACTGGAAGGCTGTCGTGGTTTAAGCCATAAATCGGCCACGCAGTTTGTTCACTCACTTCCCCCTTTTTCTTCCCTCTGCTCCTGGA
>JAOEHY010050546.1:0-13185 GCA_025447955.1 Psilopsiagon aurifrons
ATCTGGTCTCTAGCCTCCCAGACAACATCTCTGTATTCTTCCCAGGCCACCTCTCCTTGCTTCCACCTTTTATAAGTCTCTTTTGTCCTTCCAATTTTCCTTCAGGAGCTGCTTATCCATCAAAGGAGCTCTCCTGGCCCTCCTGCAGCACTTCCCCCTAATAGGGATGTATCTCTCCTGAGCATGTAGCAGGTGTTCCTTGAATATCAATCATGAGTCTTGGGCCCCTTTGCCCTCTAGGGCTCTATCCCATGGAACCTTGCTGAGAAGGTTGCTGAAGAGGCCAAAGTCCATTCTCTTGAAGTCCAGGGCAGTGAGCTTGCTGCACGCTCTTCTCACTGTCCTGAGGATCTCGAATTCGACCTTCTCATGATCACTGCAATCAAGGCTGCCCTCGAGCGTTGCATTTCCAACCAGCCCTTCCCTGTTGGTGAGCACGAGGTCAAGCATGGCACCTCTCCTTGTCGGCTCCTCTATTACTTGCAGAAGGAAGCTATTTTCCACATAATCAAGGAACTTCCTGGATTGCTTGTGCCGGGCTGTACCATCCCTCTAACAAATATCAGGGTGGTTGAAGTCCCCCATGAGAACAATTGCCTGAGAGTGTGAGGCTGTTCCTATCTGTCTATAGAGAGCTTCATCCACAGAGTCCTGTTCGTCAGGCGGTCTGTAACAGATCCCCACAATAATGTCTTCCATCACTGTTCTCCCTTTAACCCTGACTCACAAACATTCTCTCTACTGCTCATCTGTCTCCAGACAGAGTTCCATACCTCCAGCCTATCCCTAACATAAATAGAAACACCCCCTCCCCGCCTACCAGGCCTGTCTTTCCTAAAGAGCCTGTAACCTTCCATTCTAACACACCAGTCATAGGAGCGATCCCACCATGTTTCTGTGACGCCTATGATATCATGCCCCTGTAAACATGCACATATCTCTAATTCCTCTTGTTTGTTCCCCATGTTATGGGTGTTTGCATAGAGGCATCTGAGCTGAGCTCAAATTGAAGCCAGCACACTGCCTGGAGTAGCTGAAGTATCTCCACATTCTCTGAATGCTTACTGCAGGTGCTGGCAAGTGACTGAGTGTGTTGGGATGGAACCATGCCCCCCTCCACCAACACGTCTAGTTTAAAGCAACCTTGACCAGTCTGGCAAGACTCCTACCAAATCCACTCTTCCCTTTCTTTGTCAGACCAGCTCCACCAGCCCCCAGTAGACCTGGCCTACTAAATTCAAGGTACCCAAACCCCTGATTAAAGCACCACCCTTCTAACCAGATATTAACCTGGCCAGTCCTCCTAGCCTTTTAGGGTCCTGCCCTGTATCCTGGAGAATTGAGGAAAAGAGAACCTGAGCTCCATAGCCCCTGACTACCCCTCCCAGAGCTCTGTTGTCCTTCTTTATGTACTCCAGGTTACTGCTATCTATATCAGTAGCACCCACATGGATCACTAGAAGTGGGTAATAGCCAGTGGTACCGACTAGAGCAGGCAGCTTCTTTGCAATACCAGTGATCTGAGCCCTTGGTAGGCAACACACCCCCTTGAGGCTGGGTCAGGTCGACAGATGGGCGCCTCTGCTCCTTTCATAGTAGAGTCTCCTACTTCTACAGCCTGCCGCCTTTTGTTGGCAGCACCAGTAGTGATCTTCTTTACCAGTGCATCAACCAGTAGTTCCTGGGGGGAGTGTGTTTTCTCATCTGCCCCCTGCAGGACGGCAAAGCCATTCTGGGTGGGGACAACAGATTTAGGAGGAAGCCCCTTGCTTTTAACTGTTGTCTTCCTCCTTTTTTTTTGTTGGCCTTTTCTGTTACTATTTCCCAGGTTCCGGGGGTAGCAGCCTCCTTTCCTGCATGGGAGACAGACAGTATACTACAGTATACTACTTCCATCCTGTTTTGTGGACACAATGAAATATAGAAACCCACCATGACTTTGCTTATTTGCACTCAAGATTAGGATCACATGCTTCTGAAGGTGCTTTCCTTGCACAGTGGCTCAGATTAGTCCTTCAATAGATATCAAGTCACTGTTCAAGTCAGTCTTCCTTGGACTTGCGGATATAATTACTGTCTACAAGTAGAAACTCTTTCTCAAAACATTCTGTGATGGAATTCATAAACAACTCAAATTTCAAAAGAACCTGAAGTCATTGGACTTTGATACCCCACTGCTGCAGACTTCTATGGTTAGAGTAATTTACTCAGCAGGTCACTATGGCAGAATTGCTTTATTTAGAATTGCTGAATATGTTCCTGAAATCATAATGTTTAATTCTGTAAAATAGTGGCTTCTTGGGATATTGTTACAATGTAGGAAATTAAAAATATAAGTACTCCACAGCTGAATCACACTAATCAAGTGACTTTCAAACTGGATTTGTCATCTGGGACTGCTCCTGATATTTTCCTCTCAGAAAGAACTTCCAGGCTGTGTTAATGATTAACTTTAACTGGTAAAATTCTAGAGTACAATCCTAGGAAGTTGGAGGTATGTGCACTGCTTAGAATATATCAACACACAAAGAGGTCTATATTAATATTCTCTTCGCTAAATGATTGAAAGGTAACTTGGAAAGTGAGTTCTTCCTATAACTCATGGTTACAAGTAGGTTTTCTTCTGGTTCTTTTTCTGCAGCTGTTTAGTTTTCTCACAGTACAAAGTGATGAGTCCTTAACCTCACTCCTCTCTCTTGTTATGCTTTTGATATGAAAGTTGTCTTTGACTTTCATACAGAAAGATATAAAAAACTGCACAACTCTGGAATAAGTTGCAACAGATTGGCTTCCTAGTGTTTTGATACTTTTCCTTCTTATTGTCTATCTGTATAGCTTTATGGTGTGATTTGGGAGATGCTTTGGCACAATATTGACCTACAATTCTATCTTTACTAAAAGAAATTTCATTGCAAATGTCTAGGATTTACTAGTCACCAGATGAGATAGATGAAAGCTTTCTAATGGAAGTTTCATCACTGATAGAGCTTTGTAAGCAGCAGTACGCAGGTGTAAGCTCATTCCTGTAAAAAGAATTCTTTCTCTATGGAAAGAACAATAGCTTGGTATGCAGTGCTGCTGACCAAGTATCTGACAATCGAAACTTTGATAGATATTCTCAGAATATGTACTCTGAACTTTGGATGAGATACATGTGCACTGAACCTGCATACACAACTGTTTTTTACTTATTTTAAAAAGGTATAAGATGAGTACTGAATGGAATTAGATATTAGTGAGCTACTGGTAGCTTACAAATAAATAAGTTATGTTAACTTCAGTTGTGGTATGAATACTAAAGTCAGGGTAATGTGAAATGTGAGAGAAAATATGCATATTTTAAGCTGCTTAGTGATGCAATCTGTGATGGTGTGTGTTAAATTTAAAATAATGTAGGTAGCAAAACTTCTGACTTTTCAGTTCAGGCATGTCAATACACAACCAGCTGGTGAAAGTGGATTTGCAAAGCATATACTGTACTGGGAGAAAAGTACCTCAGGGATGTGTAAGAAGGGAAATAAATTTGGCTTTCAGGAATACTCATTTGTCAGCTGGCTACCAGAAATCGCTGCAGCCTTCTCTGATTTTTTGGAGCAACTCCAGGGAAAAAAAAAAAAAAAAAAAAAAAGTCTTTCTAGAAGGAAGGTACAGTTAAAATTTCACTGGTTATATCATATCATCTGGTAACATGTCACAAATAAGTAGGGGAATATATTTTAAGGGACTTGGAAGAACTTCCTAGAGTCTTTAGCTTTGTAGAGAAAAGTGCAAAACTTTTATTCTGTGCTATTTTATTTAATTTTATTTGTTAATAATTGTAGGTTAAATCCACAGTTCAGAGAATAGAGAATTAATATCTTGCTGAGTCACAGATTTCTTTGTTGGTAGCATGATTCACATTGTGAAGATATGTGCTGTAGGCTTTGCATTGATCAAAAGTTGTGCTGATGCAATTCTCCAATATGACAGAATATGGGGTGAAGTGAACCCTGTCAAAGTATAAAGAAACTATTTTACTGGTGTGATTTTATGTAAAATTCAGGCAAGGTCAAATCAATCAAGTACAAACACCTTCTGATGTTCAGAATAACTTTGGGTAACTGTTCATGATGGCTAGAAATCCTAATCACTGAGATCTCTGCAATAAAAAAGTTCAAAGAAGATGTCATAGAAGATGCGATATTGTCTGTGTGAAACTGGAATTTATCATACTGTTCCTTCTTTATAAAACTTTTAAAAATCTGTAGGTTGCATTACTTTGGGGAGAAGGAAGGTAACTGATGTTAATAAACTCAAGCCAGAGAAAAAAGTTGCTTAGTTATGCAGGATAAATGTTTAAATTCAATTTTAAAACATGCATTTTATCAAGGAAAAAAAGCACTCCATGTTAGTATTTTGTGATCAAAGGCAGTAATAAAATATCAATTGCCTGTCTTTCAAGTAAGCCTTTTAAACGAAAAATAGCAACCAAAAATTTTAGCATCTCACAGCAGTAAAATAAAGCTGTACTGCTGGTTGGAAGACACTTCACTTTTATATAGCAGTCTTGTGTGAATGCAAAGAAGGTAATACGAATAAGTAACAAAGCTTGTGAAGGATTTAGAGAAGTCATATGGGGGTGGATGAGGGAACTGGGGCTGTTTAGACTGTAGAAAAGGAAGCTTAGGGGACACTTTAATGTTATCTACAACTATGCAAAAGTAGGTTGTAACAGGGTGGGTTACACAGCGATATGATGAGAGGAAATGACCTCAAGTTGCACCAGAAGAAGATCAGATTGGATATTAGGAAAAAAAATCTTCACCAAATAGGTTGTTAAGCTTTGGAACAGGCTGACTAGGGAAGTGGTAGAGTTGCCATCCCTGGAGGTATGTAAAAGATGTGCAGATGTTGCACTTAGGGAAGTGGTTTAGTGGTGGACTTAGCAATGCTAGGCCAACAAAGTCGGACTTGATGATCTCAAATCAATTACAATCAATTTTATCATTCTGTGAGTACCTCTTGGAGATAAAAAAGATAATTAAAGTACTACAATATCACAAGAATAGTACTACAATCACTCCTTGATATGAAATAGCATTATAGAACATTTTCTAACAGAGAAAATGAATGCTGGAATGAAGGACGTCTACATTTCAGTGCCTCTTGTCCTGAATAGAAAAGAAAAATTGTACAGCAGCTGCCAATGTGTGATCAGGCAGGGAAGAGTTGGATACATAAGACACTATAATGTGAGAGTAAGCTACAGGGAGCGTATACTTATGCTCACCAGCTTAATAAATAGCTTTTATGAAAAATTGTTGTTTCCACCCACCCACTCCTCCATTTATCTTAACTCTATTAAACACAGCTTTAAACCCTTGTTTATAAGAAAATTAATTTGACTGCAGCCTTTTATTTTAATTATTTACTATAGCATTTCAGAAGCTGTAATGATTTTTTGCATACTTCTTTCACTCTGTCTCTTGAAAAGGTGTTGTTCAGAAGATAAGTACATCTGGGTCAGAGAAATCCCAGTCACAGCTACAGGTTGGGCAGAGAAGAGATTCAGAGCAGGCCTGCGGAGAAGAACTTGGGGGTGTTGGTTGATGGAAAAATGAACATGAGCCTGCAGTGTGCACTTGCAGCCAAGAAGGCCAATCGTATCCTGGGCTGCATCAAAAAGAGTGTGACCAGCAGGTCGAGGGAGATGATCCTGCCCCTCTACTCTGCTCTTATGAGACCTCACTTAGCGTATTGTGTGCAGCTCTGATGTCCTCAACATAAAAAGGACATGAAAATGTTGGAACAAGTCCAGAGGAGGGCCATGAGGATGATCAGGGGACTGGAGCACCTCCTGTATAAAGATGGGATGAGAAAGTTGGGTCTGTTCAGTCTGGAGAAGGCTGTGTGGAGACCTCATAGCAGCCTTCCAATATCTGAAGGGGGCCTGTAGGGATGCTGGTGAGGGACTCTTCATTAGAGGCTGTAGAGAGAGGACAAGAAGTAATGAGTTCAAACTTAAGCAGGGGGAGTTTCGATTGGATATGAGGAAGAAATTCTTTACTGTGAGGGTGGTGAGGCACTGGAATGGGTTGCCCGGGGGAGTTGTGAATGCTCCATCACTGGCAGTTGTTCAAGGCTGGGTTGGACAGAGCCTTGGGTGGCATGGTTTAGTGGGAGGTGTCTGTGCCCATGGCAGGGGTGTTGGAACTAGACGATCTTAAGGTCCTTTCCAACCCTAACTATTCTATGATTCTATAAGTCATTTAAGTTCCTGTGCCATTTCAGCTTAGGCTGACACTGCAGCCAAAGATGCTGTACTTGGAGGCCTATATTGCATAAAACCACATGTTTAGATGCCACAATATTAGGTCCCTGGCATGTGCTGTACCTGCATGGGAGAGCTGTTGCAACTTAGTCTTCCATCCTGTGCTCTTGATTTTGGAAAAACAGTGCATTACATTGTTTGTTGTGAGATATTTCTAATGCTGTCTAAGGACGTACTGAGAAGACAAGATCGACTTAAATTGTTCTGTCTACCTAAGATAGAGGGAAATTGAGGCATTCGGTGGAACTTCCCTTCTAGACTGCCTCTGCAGTACCATATGAGAAAGATTGTTTTTCCAAGGCCATGCATGACTGTATGACTCAGGCTTGAAATTGCTGTGACTCTGATACAACAGAGTCAAGACAGAACCCATTTAGGACCTGTAGGCCATTTGTAGCTGTGCAGCAAGTGGCAAACTGATCACTAAAGTTCTGGATGGCAAGAAATTGATGTATTTTCCCAGTTAAAAGTGCTTGAAGTTTGCTGAAGATGGTTGCTATCAAATAGCAGATTTGTTCACTCACGTGTTTGTGTGCTGCAGTACTTTGTATTTTTAGTGGTTTCATCTTCATCTTACAAAGTAAGCAATGGATTTAAAAATCATCATGTATGGCAGCCAGCAAGTAAGAAATTTGACATCTTAAACCAGAAATTTGTATCTGTAGCTTTCTTTAGATAACAGTACTGTTTCTTCAGCACCTAGATTTTGAGAAAACACTGTCGCTTATTCTGAAAATCAGTTTGATTCTATTCTGCTGTCTTTAAGTGTTGTCAGTCAGGAAACAGAATGTAGTGACTTCAGCTACAGAAAGGATGCAGGAGTTAGGAGTTTTTATTTCTTTTTCTCTGTGAATTGATCTTAAAGTTTCTTCTTGCAGTGCACACAAATTGAATTTTGCTTGTCCAGATCACTGTCAAAAAATTACATTTTCCAGCTGTCATATCTGGACTTGTACATTTGATCTTGTGAAGGATTTACGAAAGTGCATGCATGTGCTTGTTTCTAATGCTTTTAAAAGTTTCCAATGCTTACATTTTTATTACTTTATTTTTCTTTTGGTTCTACCTGAAGGATCTAAAAAGTTTTTTTTTTTTTTTACAACTTGAAGAATATTTTCTGCAAATATTTATTTTCTGTTTAGCACCATCACTGTCAAAACATCATGCAAAGGATATTGTTTTCATTTTTCTTTTTATCATGGAAGTCAGGTAGATGTGATTTGTTCAGGTCGTCTAGCCCAATGTCAACACTTCAGAGCACTTCAGCACACTTCAGCAGACAGCAGTCATTACATTATTTTATTGGTTTTGAGGTACATTATGTGCAGCTTAGAAACTTTGTTTATGTTTTTATTTCAAAATGTCCATTTTATCCTCTGAGTCAAGGTCATGTCTTCAGGGCTTGTAAACTTACTTGTTAAGTACGTTTCTGTGTAAAGTCTTTTCACTTTTCCAATGTATTTACAGTAGCTTGATAATGCAGATAATGAAATTAAGCAGAATAAAAATAACCTAGAATTAAAAGACTGGAAATAAAGTTGTTCAGAGCCTAAGGGAGAAAAGTTTTAGGTCTGCGCTTCTGCTTCCATAGCAGTAAAGTTAAAAGCCTTGAGCTCCGGTTTGGTTGCAGATTCAGTGTCTTTTGAATACAGATTGCTTTTGCTTAGAGAAGAATGTGTAGTGAGAGATGCAGGAAACAATGGAATGATGAAAAGAGTTGTAATTTGCTGATTATACCTTTTTCATTTAAAACCGGCAACTAAACGATAGATGCTAGAAACAATATGTGGACTTTGGAAGCCTATGTTTTCCCTTATGGCCTAGAAATGAAATTATAATTGCACACACAAATTTAAATTGTTCCTTTATTCTCTGAGAAGAGTCACAGCTCTAATTGCAGAGTCTTTGGTGAGCTAAATTCCTCAAAAGAAATATAGTGCCACAATGTGATGTGTACTTCACATTGTGAAGTCACAGATTCCAATTTCTAAGTGTTTCTGCTGCCATGCACTTATTCATTAGTATTTTTATTATCTTAATAGTAACTTCAATATGCAAAAGTATTCATTTTCTTATTTCTACTTTCAGTCAACTATACTTTTCTGAAGCTGTAACTTTGTGGTTGAAATACTCTTCTTGTATGTCAAAATCTGCATTCCTTGTAATTTTTGGAAAGTTTGAGATAAAAATGTAACTTGGGAAAGGAGGAGAAAACAGGCAGTCATTTTTGGTTTAAAATGTAAATTATGCTAGACCAACCTGATAGTTTTCCATTAAGAGAATTCTAGCTTGGTGGACAAGGGAAGAGCAGTCAATGTTGTTTATCTTGAGTTCAATAAAGCTTTTGACACCGTTTTCCATAAAATCTTCACAGGTAATCTGATGAAATATGGGATAGATATGTAGACATTGAAATAAACTGAAAACTAGCTGAACCCAGGTAAAGGGGTATGAGGAGGACCAAGAAGTCCAGCTGAAGACGAGCCACTAGCAATGTACCCACAGGGTGAATATTGGGGCCAGTACTCTTTAAAATCCTCATCATTGGCCTAGAAATGGGTCATGAGGCACCCTCGGCAATTGGCAGATGGTGCAGCTCTGGAAGAAGTGACTCATACACCAGATGGGGAAACCACCATTTAGAAGAACTGTAAAAGGCTAAAAAAATGGAATAACTGGAACATCAAGAAACGCAACAAATGAAAATGTATTGTCTTATACAGGGGAGGAATAACCCCAGGCACCAGCATATACATGCAGGCAGTTGTCCCACTAGAAAGCAGCTTTGCAGAAAAGGACCTGGGAGTCCTAGTAGACACCAAATTTAACATAAACCAGCTATGAGTCCTTGCAGCAAAGACAGCTAGCTGTGTCTATGGCTGTGCTGGGAGGGATGTCAACAACAGGTCAAGGGAGGTGCTCTTTCTACTCTACAGAGCACTGGCAAGATACAGCTAAAGTGCTGTGTCCAGTTCTAGGTTACCTAGTACATTAAAGAAGAGGACACACTGCAGGGGTACAAAGGAGGGACAAGAAGATGATGAAAGGACTAGAGAGTTGAAACTACTCAGCTTGGAGAAGAGAAAGATCAAGGGGGATTTTATGTATGTAAGGGTGTGATGGGGTAAGAGGCAATGAGTGAAGCTGCAACACAGGAAATTCCATTTAAACTTAAAAAAAAGCATTTTTTTTTTTTTTTCACATTGCCTGAAGAAATACTAGAGCAGGTTCCCTCGAGATATTCAAAATCTGACTAGACATGGCCCTGGTCAACCTGCCGCAGGTGATCCAACTCTGAGCAGGGCATTAGGATGCTAGAATCTCCAGAGGTGATTTCAATCTCAGAAATTCTGTGTTTCCTTAAATACCAAATTTCTTCATAGTAAAAAATTATTCCAAAAGATATAAATAATTTGAAATCAGTTTAACTAAAAATAAGTGTGAATTCTTTCTTGCCTACTCATCTTTTAACCCTCAGATAGTTAAAAAAATTAATAACATTCTTGGGGCACCTGTGTGTGTGTTGGTCAGGCATTCATCCCATGGTGTTGTGAGTATTCCTGTACATTCAGCCCCTGATAAAAGAAATCAACAGACTGTCCTAACTTTAAAGTATTCTTTCAAATGAAATGAAATACATGAAGATAGCCTGACTACACTTGAAAATTGGAAGGTGATGTATGAGGAGGCTATATGAATGTTACAGAAACTTGTAGATGAGATAAAGAATGGAGAACAGTTACTGAGCTTAATAAGTTTGGAGCTGAAAGCTTGGAAGCCTTATTTGCAAAAGAAGTAGGAGGCATTTATCTGATTGCAAAATGATTCATGAAAAGGCATGGAGTAGAAATTAAACCATGTCTGATTTCTTTAAGCCTATGTTCTATAGTCTTTAGCTTAAAAGACTGTTTGAAGAGCAAAATAAATGCTCTAGATGTTTAAAAGCATAATCTATGTGTTCTCGCAACAAGGAAATTACTACAATTTTTAAGGATCTGAGTCAGGGAAAGGAGAAATAAAGGTGGAGTAAAAGCTTGGCTCTGTTTGTGCCCCTCAATATGTACACATGACCTCTCTTAAACAGAAAGTAAAATCTTCCATCTCTCTAGAAACAAAGGATGGCAACTATTAGTTCTGGTGTAAACAAAGGGAGAAAATCCCACTAGAGAGTGTAAAACAATTAGAGAATACAGTGGGTTCATCTCCTAGCAAGCTTTAGCTTTTCAGTGTGACCACGGATACATGTGGAATGTAAGTGCAGTGCTCAGGTTTTACTAAAAACCTAGAGTATTTTCAGGAAACTCAGGGCAAAGAAATTTTCAGGACATAACTATCATTTAGAAACCTCAGCTATAAAACAAATAATTTAACAACTAAACAAAGTAAAAGGATCTGGTGCTGTTTTTTTGTTTTCTATGTAGTTTTAGTTACAGAATTGCAGATTAATCCATTTAAAACAGACAGTATAAAATGGCTGATACAATCCTGATACTCTGATGTTTGAAATAGATTTTTAGCTGGTGCAGTTTCTGAAGGTTCTGGAGGTTTCTGTGGAGTTTAACAGAGCTTTAATTCTTTCTAAGTATATATGTAGTATTTTGATCCACCACCTTTAGCTTTTTCTCCACCTCACTTCCCCTACGGTCCCATTCAAATTTGCCACAGCACTAATGAATATATTTTTCTTTGAATGAAAGGTTATTACTGGCATTTCTCTAGCATGAAATACTGAGAACTATTGAAGTCATATTAAATGCAAATGCAGTTAGAAAGTTTGAAGAAAGACAGATTGACCTCATTGTCAGAGTCAATATCAATTGAACTACAGGGTTGTTCAAGGAAGGTTTCTTTCCTACTGACAACCAAGTATATGCCGAAAACTGAGACAGCAGAACAGAAACAAGCAGACAATGAAAAATGAATAAATAAACAACAAAAATGAAAATAAAAAGCCCTTGTCATTTGTCTTGGTGAGAATTGCTTCAAACATTGTGTAAAGGAAACAATTTCCTAGAAACCCTTCCTTAATGCACAGCAATATACCTTGAAAATGCACTGCTTCTGTACACCATCTTATGTGTAAGTAAAGGCCTGTCAATAAACCTCCTATAAACTCTTTTAAAGGAGTTGTAAAGGACAATATAACCTCCATTTTCAAAAAGGGGAAAATGGAAGACCCATGGAGCTACAAACCAGTCATTTTTACCTCTGTGCCTGGCAGGAACACGGAGCAGGTTCTCCTGGAAACCATGCTAAAGCACATGACAAGCAACAAGGTGCTTGGTGATCGCCAACATGGCTTCACTAAGGGGAAACAATGCCTGATCAATTTGGTGGCCTTCTAAGATGCGGCTACAGAACTGATGGACAGGGGCAAAGCAATTGACATAATCTAGCTGGGCATGTGCAAAGTGTTTAATGCTGTCCTGCAAAATATCTTTCTCTCTAAGTAGAAGAGACACAAATGTGGTGAAAAAAGTTTAAAATTCTTTTAAAACCAAAACAGCATTATAGATCATTATTTATCCTAAGAACAGAGCATAAGTAGTTGTAAGAACTTATATTGTCTCAGTAGTTTAACTGCTGCTTGTTTGATTCCTTCATACCTTGATATCTTCCTCTAAGATTTCTTGTAAAGGAAGGTAATTTCACCAGATTTTAATACAGTAGGTATTTGTTGATCTGTTTAGAAAGGTGATTTCAAATGCCCCTTTCAGTCTTGTAGTTCAGGTACAAGTAATCTCTTTGCTTCAAGGTGAAGGCAATAATAATGATATCACTCTTACCATGTTTTATTTTATTGAGAGAGTTTATTTAAATAATAGTAGCAGAGTAACTCAAAACAGGAAAAGTAGGTTTGAAGAATAAAGAAATGTGATCAGACTTTCAAAAAGATAGCAGAGACTTGTATCTAACACCCTTCAGCTAATACTTGCAGTTGTTTTGACAACACACTTATCTTTGTATCTACCCTAGTGTTGTACCTTACAGACTAATCACATTACTGGATGTCAGTGCAGAAAGAAAATCAGAAGTCATCTTCAAAAATTATAACAAATCAAAAGAATTAACTCTCACCTTTACAGCTACTGTGGTTTACTTCCTGAATGCATTCTGTTTCCTTGAAAAGGATCTATTTGAGGAGAAAGGCAATAATATAAAGACAAACATGCTTTATAGTACTAGAGTTGCATAGTCAGGAAGCATTGGTTCAGGGGAGACAGGAAAAACTGTTTCAGTAACACAATAGAGGTTTGTAAGAGCTTTTCTTTATTAGGTTCACAAAATGAATTCTGAGGTGTGAATGTGCATGTGCATGTGAAACTGACCATATAGAAACCTATCTGAACAGCAAAAGACACTAAGAAAGATGTGCCAGTTTTCGATGAGGTAAGCAGCAATATGCAGAACCTCAAAACTTCATGGAAACCATTGAAATGAATGAAAAGCTAATGTAAGAAAGGCCCATAGAGCTGGAAAAAGGAATGTACCAGGAAAGCAGATAAGTCAGAAAAGACAACTGCAAAAATCATGACTAATAATAAAATAGAAAATAGTAAAAAACCAACTTGGCATTTGTATTACACAGAACATTTAGTTTCCTTAAGGATGAAGTTGGTGTTTAGCGATAGCAATAATGAACAGATTTAAAAAAATCAATTGGAGACAAGAATCCAAAGCAAAAATTATTAAGGGAATCCGGTACAGATGTTTAAATGTTGCTCTCCGTGTTTCAGAGATTGAAATGTGTGGACCAATAAAGCTGGGAACAAAGCAAGGAAAAGTTGGCTTTACATATTTGTCCTGGGTTCGGCAGTAGCAGTCATTTTTCTCCTTCTTGGTAGCCGGTGTGGAGCTGTGTTGTTTTTTTTTCC
>JAOEHY010050547.1:0-11657 GCA_025447955.1 Psilopsiagon aurifrons
CATCGGTTGCTCCATGGTGTATGTGGTGCTTAATTTTAAAAGAAATAATTCTTTTAAACCAGTACCATTAAAAGCTGTGTATTCACTTAAAGAGCTTGCTGAATGTCTGTGCCTCACGAGTGAACAATTTAGAACTACTTCCCCCCCCCTCCCGTTTTGTAGTACTAAGCAAATTAACATCTCCAAAAAGTCTGGGGCTCTCAGGACAGGCTTTCAGTTGACAGTGATTAGCATAGCCTCTCTGAATTAAATAGACTGAAGCAATTCACGCCATTGAGAATCCAGGGGGGCAGAGTGCGAAGAAACTGCAAATTAGGAAAAGAATAGAGAACACAATACCAGCACTGATGTCCTGGCACACAGGCTTTTATTCTGGAGATAGTTTACAAGCGGTTCATAACCTTTGGACTCCAGACAGTCTGTAGAACCAACAGGAGGAGGTTCAAGAGTTGGTCTGAACTTTCCATCCAGCCCGGCACTGTCAATATTTGGAAGGTGCACTGGAACTCATAAAGTCTCCACAAAATGTATGTTATTGAAACAAAACAAAAAAACCCAACCCTGAAGCGTGCATCCATAAAGTCATTTGAGACTTTACTACTTTAATCCAAAAAGGTATGAAGGAGATAAATATTTTTAACTTTGCTATATTTAAAAGGACTCTCCCAGCAAAATAGCTAACACGTTTTTAACACAGAGTCCAAAACCAGCCTCTCATTCCACATTCCTAATTTCAGATTCATTTAAAAAATATTTATAATCTTAAACTTTCTTCAGTTAATAGAATAACACATAAAAAATGCCCAAGTGTGTTTTTTCTGCCCATGAAAAAAGTGACTGGAGAATTCACAAACCCAAATCATTTGTGTTACAGAGCTATCAATATTTCAGTGGCCTGTTTAAAATATCTTCATTTTTATTTAATTCTTCATTATAAATTAATTCAATTATCATACCAAACCATACTCAGGAGTGAGCAAGTCTGTCAAGAAAAACATATTTTAAGGGCTACAAATTAAGGTTTTGTCCTTTGATAATAACTTTAAAAAATAAATAGGAAAATATTTATGGCTATGTATTTTAGTCTGTGAATGAAAGATTCTGATAATAGTTATTATGTACTCTAAAGGATTTCATGGCATGTTAACCAGAAAGTAACATTCACTGTTAACTTAATCGACAAAGCTTTTGTGCAACCAAAGATAAATGAAGTATGCTGTTAATAAGCAACATAAAAATAAAAGTTATCTTTTCATTCTCTCATTACTTTATGTTTTTGCTCTAAGTCACAGGGAACTTAAATGAATTAAATGTACTTACACCAGTGCAAGGAGAGCCTAAAGGAAGAGGGAGTTGAATGTCCAGCAATGTTTTAACAAAGAATTTTTACCTGGTCAATAAAAATACCTTAAATGCATCAAATTCTGAACTTCGGTCCTGAACAGAAGCTTTTGCTGTCAGCAATAGATGCTATACAGTTATAAATCCATTACCTTATTCAAAGCTAACAATCTCATTTGTTTGTAGAGGTAGGTCGCTTAATTCATCAAGGGAGGAAAGTTAGTCTGAAAAAATAATCACAGCAGACAATTTCCAAAGTATTTAATATATCTCCAACTAGCCACGATCAAAAACCTGAAATACCAACTTATTCTGCCCATAACTGTGGGAAAAAAAAAAAAAACAAACCACTCATCCAGAACTGGCGCTTTTCTAACAGTTTAAGAACTGTTCACATCAAAGATACTAACTCAAACCATTTATAAGCCAAGATGATATACCAAGCTGATCATGAAATGCTATTATTCACTGTAAGAACTATGCTTGTGTGAGAGGTCTCTCTCACATACAAAATGTAAATTTCTGCCTTTGTAGAAGTTCAGAAAACACAATTGTTACCCCATACGCCTTATGACAAGTGATTTCCACAGTTTTAGAAGTCCCCAGCATAAAAACAAGCTCCAGTTTTGACTCACCTGGTCCATCAGGTTTTTGCCTTGCACAGAAAGCTCAAAGTTTCAGCACTAACTTGCCCCTTCATTCGCTGTACAGAGCATCTCCACACAGAAACCTCCTGCATAAAGCATGATCTTGCTTATTTCTCTCCCCTTTCTCAAAGCTTGACAGTTATGCCAACTATCCTGAGCAGCTTTATACTGCATCGAGCACCTGTTCAGACAACAGTCACTTACAAAATCAAAGTAACAGCTGAGTTGAGGTCAGCCATCCTATGAACTTCAGGGCATATTCAGAGACCCCACTACCCTCTTTCCCTCCTCTCTTTATTTGAAAATAGCACCTCTAGTAACGTGATGCCTGCCTTCCCTTCCCTGTTTGAGCAGGCAGTGAAAGCCCTCCTGCTGTCTTCTGCTTCTAAGAAAGCATTAGTCTCCAACCTGTGTGATGCCTCTCTGCAGAAGTAAGACAGCTCATCCCACACTGATAAGAGTTTGTATAAGGAGCACAGGTTCAACAGAGCAGGTTAACCATTAGCTAGCACCCATACAGGTTGTATTATACTCACTATGCATGCTTATTAAGGTATCCTTAGATGAAGTTTAGTTTAAGAGGAGCACTTGGGGCAGTCAGTCTTCTGTAAGCCCACTGAAGTATAACACCCACTTCCCCAACACAACCCCAACACAGAACATCATGATGCACACAGAGCCAGCCTTGGGCACGAGCTCCACATTTGTAAAACAGTGGCTGCCAAATACTTCACTTACACAACTCACATGTTTCTCATTGATACCAAAAACTGCTCAAAAGGAATTCAGGGGCACTAAATACATTAGATGTTTACAGATTCAACAAACATCCCTAAAACAAGTCCGTGCAAACATCCCTCCACATTCACCTATAACATGCTCCACTCTAGAGACTGAAAGCAGCAGCTTTTATTCCTAAAAAAAATAGTGGAAAGTTACCATGTTTCTTCAAATCTTCTTTTTTTTCCCCCAAGTTACTCATGCTGCTCAGAAAACTACTTAGTCCTGCCACCACCTTGTATTAACCTAGTCTTGACAAAAACTTTAGCTGCAATGGTACTCTGTCATGTCACACAAATGATTTTGTCAAGACCAAACCATGAGGTTTATTATTACGGACTTTTATTACAAAACCATCTAGAAGCCACAAGTAAGAGCACTGTGCCAGGCATCACGTAAAGGTGTAGAAAGAAACCTCACCACCTCAAAGTGTATGCAATCAGATAGAGAAGGGAGACACAAAGTGAAAAAAGGGAAGTGGCATTACCTTCACTTCACAGGACGAACATTATGTATTGAGGCTTAGAAAGACTAAGCTCCTTCTCCTGCAACTTTAGACTTAGTATGGCAGCTATTAACATTACAGGGCTTTGTATGCATGCCAGGGCTGAAGCACAGGGATTGTCAATCTCCAGTAATTTAGTCTAGATGTGTTCAGTCTAGGAGACACATCTCCCCTATGTCTCACCCACAGTTTTAACAACCCCAGCTTTACCACATTTTCACACCTATATACCCTTCTTCTTGTGACAGTTGGTGCTACCCTGTTCGTGGTTTATATTAATTCAAGATCCAGATCTAGTGTCTAGCTTTTCAATCTTTGTAGCACAAATAAGATTAATTTTTAATTTTAAGGCTCTGATTCAGCAAAACATTCAACTATGTGCTTAATTCTATCCCTATTCAGTAAAGTACTTAAGTATTTGCTTAATTCTCATTTACTCCTGAGACTTGAACATGTGCTCAAAGATAAGCCTCTTCTTAAGTACTTTGCTGAACTAGGGCCTAAACTGTGACCTAGGAGCCAGCAAGAAGAAAATAGATCAATAACGTCCAGTGCTATTTCATCATAAACATTAGGTTAGCTGAAAGGAAAAGACGAAGAAAAAACAAAACCACTTTGATTCAAGTAGCAGAGTTGCCTTATAGAAGAGACCAACTTTCTACAATCCTACTAAGACATATCTCTTAAAAATTCCTTCTTTTGCTGACTTGTATCTGCAAACATGCATTATAACAGTGTGTTGAACCAACCGCTCACTCTCAGTTAGGTGACTGGAGTCTCGAAGTTTCTCAAGCTAGGTAGGTATCTGAAGATCAAGTATAAAATAAAATTCAGAGCAGAATCTAATTAATGAGTACAGTCAAACAGAATTCAGGTTTTTATTGTTCTAAGACAAAAATAATGAAGAAATTGGGAAGATATCAGGGAAGGGACTCTAAGGTAAAAGCAAGAAGAAAAAATGGTAAGACTCTGGTGCTCCCCTAGGAAAAAACTGCTAGAGCTTTATCATCATCAGAGACCATGCAGACACTGTATAATACACTTCCTTGCAAAAAGGTCTCATCATGGGTGGATCCTTGGGCTACCATGCAGACAACAGAAGATCAGGATCAAAGAAGCTCTTGGCAGGGGAAAATGTGCCTACACATCTAAGCTTAGGCTCAGACAGTAGAGAAGGCAAAACATCACTTTATTTCCAAAAGGACAAGTATATTGGCTAGTGGCTCATTTTCTTATGCATTTGTCCGCCCTACCCTTATGACACTGAATTATTCCATAAAGCCTGCTTCTTCAGTGGCAAGATCCTAAACTGACAAAACATACCCTTTTTACTGCAGGCTCACTGTTCAAGCTAAAGCTACCTTGCCTGCTTCAAGGATAAACAGAACTGGCATGGACTGGCATTGGGAAGCTGCAAGTCAGAAAAAACACCTATAGATGAAACTTACATTCTGTTTCTTCCAGCAACACACCTCTATCATTTCACTGGCAAAGTCTGGACAAAGAAAAGTGTTAAAATTGGATATAACCCACTAAACTGTAGAAGGATGCTTTCACGTATGTGGATCCCTCGGATGAATTTTACCTTTGGAGAAACTGGCCCACTAGCATTTTTCCAGAAGGGTCCTTACTCCAAAGTAAGACCAAACACATTTATGTCACTGGCAGGTCTCCTGCTGGCAAATCTTTTGTGTCAGCCACTGCTGCTTCTCTTCTTTCTGGAACTGCTGTTTTTCTGTAGCTGAGTTCACTGTTTTCACCTACCTTTTGATTTCTAGCAAACAGGAATGCTATTTAATCTTTGCAGTTCCTAACTTACACATATGCTTAACTTCAGGCACTGTAAATGGTTCCACTGAAACGTCAGTTATGGTACATAAAGCTAAAACATATGCACAACTGCCTGCAGGATTGGGGCCTAAAAACCTGAGTATTTACTAGCTATTACCTTTTTGATGGATCCATCCCACTATAATGATGGATAAAAGTGTTTATAAAGAAAGCTTTGAAGATGAGAGATACTCCTTAAGTACATGTGTGGAGTAGGGGAAGTGGAAAGGACTAGAAACACAGATTGCATTGGCTGCCCTGATGTTTGCCATAGAAACCACACATCATTACTAGCAGCTGTAGGATGAAGCAGCCTACTAGGTTAGGGTAGTTCCTCATATTTTGGATGAGCATGTTCAAACAGAACCAGAGAGCCAGACAGCAGAGGCTGCGCCCACCTCAGGTCAGTGCTCAAAAGGAAGATGCCCCATGTGGAGACACCATTCTCTGGAAAGCTCTGCTGCAGTAATACCTATGCTTACCATCAACATGCACCTCTGTCAACACGGCCTTTGTCTCTCTCCTGCCCGTGTGGCAGTGATCATGGCCAAAGGCAACATAGAGGATGGTGAAAGGATGAAAAATATTTAATCTGTGTACCCATTGTCATAAGTGTCACCTGGCGCTCCCCTTCAATCACACATGGAGCCAGGTACCTGCTGTCCCCTGCTCAGCTGCTGGGGCTGTGGAGGTATAAAATATTTCCTAACAAAAAGAAACTGGATCACTTGCCTGAGGGAGCTGTAACATTTATTCCGACAACAATGAAAGACAGCTTTGATCACCGCAGTGGCCATATATCTCTGACTGGAGACAGCAAGCCCACCTCAACACAGTTACAACCCGTGTACCAGCCTCCTTCCTCCTGCCAGGCTGGATGTCAGGCTAATCAGTTTCATCTGACAGATTTTAATTAAATTAATTAGGGCCCTTCTGAATGGACTTGATTAGTGCTCCACAGAGGAATCCCTTGTGAAAAGAAACCCTGTCGAGAAAGGCACTAATATTTTTCTCCTCTCACAATGAGAAGTTTCTTGGGTTGTTACTGGATTTTTTACACCATTAATAAAAGTACTTTATAAACACATAGCATATGATGGTTTTTGAAGCTTGACACCCAATTATATTAAATTAACAATAGCCTTCTACAAACAAACAGAAGATTTTCATGTCCTCCTTCAAGCAATTTTGTCATTCTGAAGTTACTGCCAACTTCAGCATTTCAAATACAACCAGTTATCCTGATTTAAACAGAAATATGCAAAATCAAGATGCAAGCCAGTCCTAATCACTTCCAACCAACCTTCTCAGAGTAGCTTCTTATACCAGCGAGTGTAGAAATGCAGCGTTGCTAACACTTGTGAGAGACCACCTTGTTCCCTACATTAGTTTGTGCAAGAACAAAGACCATTTTTGTTCCACAGGACCGGACTGAGACTGCCTTGGCACCATTTTGAAAGGGCAAAACTCCCTCTTGTCTGCACAGACACGACTGTATGGCCGAGTTAGAAGGCATCATTTTGCTTCCCATACTGTATTTGGGTCCTCCAAAAGTGCTGAACTGGAAAGCCCCTGGTGCTGGTAAATGACAAGTGGTCACAGTCACACTGTCCACAGGAGAAGACCCATCACCCATAAAGGTGCAGCTAGTGCATACTAAGTAGCTGGTCCTGTAGCTAGTAATAACCACTGCTGTATCAGAGGTAGTCCAATGGACACATGCTTCAGAAGCATATTAAAAAATGCCATAAAATACTAAGTTTACAAATAGAAAAGCTCATTGTACTGCTGTTACAGGAAGGTCATCCTTCACTGAATGATAACCATAAAAATGCAGGTAATTCTTACTGCTAGTTTAAACTAAATGTACTTGAAAAATTAACTCATCTCTAAATATTCTTCTCATTTTATCTTCCTTTTAAGTCCACCAGGCAGAAAGTGGACTTCTTTGCCAGCTTTTCTATCTCCCATTTCTCCCACTCCTTGCAGGTTTAATGTAACAGTAAATGAAGCTTCCAAAATACCTTGTAAAGGATTTTGAATTCAACCTGAGAGGAACTAGCAGTGATCTTGTGACTGAAAGGATGCTAAGAGCTCAGGTGATGTAAAAACATCACTTCACCTACCAACACTTCCTTTCCCTCTGAAGCCAGCCTGGTTATTCAGAACACTTGAGCCTGGAGTGTCAAATGATAAGGAGCCCTACAAATTTTTTTCTGACACAGGCTGAATGGGCAAAGGGAACTGAGGCGGGAAGACGCTGCATTTGGAACATAAGTCAAAATGAAGGGGGAGAAGTCTATAGGAAAAGGATTGAAAAAGGAGGCAAAAAGTGTGGAGCAATAAGCTAGAGAGAGAAAATTAAGGCACAGCATACTCTAAAGGAGAGAGTGAATGAGATAAAACAAGAGGTATGGATGATGTCCTCCCAAGAAAGAAAAGATCCTGCAAAAGATAAAATAGTGTTAAAAAGCACTTATTTTATCAAATAAGAAAGAGGAATCAAGAAAAAGTAAAAGACATTGGTATTTTTATTCCATGCCCCACTCTGTTTTTATTTTTTTCCATTTTATTTTCAACATACCTGTTTCGCTGTGTCTCAAAAAAATCCCGTGTTTTGCTAGGTCAGCACCTATTTACTATAGTTTTTCAATAAACAATAGCTATTCCAGCTTATCTGGTTAGTCTGAGTCCAGCAGACACCGAAATTGCATTTTCTGGTACTATTCTGGTTAGAGTCCAGTGGTTTTCTGAGGTTCACATTAATATATTCTGAGCTTGAGCCAATAAATAAAATCTTTGCATTGTACTGAGATTAGACATACATGTTCATGTTCAAATTCCACTCCCAAATACATACCTGGTTGCAGCATCTGTTGCAGTTTTATCTGCATCACCACACTTGGAGAAGAAATACAAATTGCATAGAGTGTAATTCTGTCTAGTAATTTCAGCAGAAACATCAATCTCGACACTTTTGGGGCTATTTTATAACTGCTGCAAGGAAAGAAGGCAGATAAAGAGGGATAGATTTGCCTTTTCAGGAAACAAAAAAGGGCTTTGTTTAATAAATTATACAAAGGAAGATAGGTTGCAATAAAAAAAGACACATCCAGGAAGAAAAAAGAATTCAGTGCAACTGACCTTCAAGTTCCCTCTACTCTTTCATTAACTGTCCACTGAGGTGATTCCTGGCCAAATACGGGCAATTCAGAGCCTGTCATAGAATTACAAGATGAATTAGAGACTGCTGCCACAAATTTACAGCTACCAAGGCCTCTGCTGATTAAATTTTCCCAGACTTGAAAGTAATTTCACTGGAAACACTCTTAATGTGGCCCCAAGATCAGCATCACGACAAATGAGGAAGGGGGATAACACTTTTCCCTTCCAATTACTGGGTGATTTTTTTCTCCCGTGTGATTTGTAATCAAATAGCCATAATTTAAACCAGTGTGACGACATCTAACATGGATTGTTTACATCTTAAAGAACCTGACAGAAAAAACTCAGTTTCCAGTTTCCTTAAGGAAAGGTGACTCCTGCACTTTCGTTTAACTTCTGACTTGCAGAGCTTATTAAATGTCAATTATCACACTAAACAATTACTGACTCACCACAAAATCAACTGAAAGGCTAATGCAGTTGAAACTGTACACAGATACACTCACTACAGGTGAGTAACTTCACATGCATGACTAGTGCCACTACACTCAGTGGCATAACTCATGTGCATAACTATTTGCAACACCAGGGCCTCAGATTATAAACTCACTGAAGCAGAAACCAGATCTTATCTGCCTGTAAAGCACCTGGCAGTGCACCTATCTTTGCCACTACATAAATCAGTTATCATTAGCATCTGAATTTTGTCAGCTCCAGCACTCTCTCCTAACCTCAAACACCAAATTTCTTTCCAGAGTGATGTTTGTGCAGTGAATGATAATAACACGTGTGTGGATATTCAACTATTCTGGGATTTAATGTAGAGTTGTTTCAAAATTCTCAATACAAGACAAACACGTGTCAGACATCTGAAAAGCTTCTAAGGTCCGAGGTCTGGGTGGGGTAAGGGAAAACTTTAAAGGTAAAAAATACACTGAACTGAAACCCTGAAACACTTTGACCTTTAAACGGAACCTTCCTCCCCTCCTGAGGTTTAAGATAAGTTCAGCAAACAAAATTTCACCCTGGGCTTGACACATAATCTGCTAAATTGCTGAAGAAATAAACAAACACTTTTTCCTTTAAAAAATCTCAACATAATTTATGGGGAAAATTTCTTGTAACTACTGGTGATGGTGTCTACATGCAAGCTTACATACAAGGTAAAACACTGTTAGATTTTAACAGGAAATACAAACTTAGAGAGACAGAAACAGTTGTGAAATAGCAGCTCAAAGATAAGGAACTCTGAACAAGATGACTTTTGGTCATCTGAAGAATAGTCATCTTCTCTAATCATTTCAGACTGATTGCTTCAGTTTGGTAATCTCACATTTCAATAGGTTTTTACTGATGAACCTACAGAAACAGGGAGGGGGGATGGGAGAGGACCAGACTGGAAGTGCCGGTCAGTTCACTCAACACTTTTGGTGCACCTCAGCTAACACTTCAAAAAGTTTGCTAGTTTTCCCTTCAGAATGCCAGCTGACTGCATTTCCAATGGCATAAAAATACTCAACCATGAGCAAGTATGCAGAAAAAAACCCCGCCATTAAAAAAACTAGTGGTACACAGTTTGGAGGTATCCCCCCACCCCCCTTGGAAAAAGAACAAATCTGAAGGGAACATACATTTCCATGTTTGATGATTTGATGTTATGCAAATCTTGCTCATCACAAGAGCAGTTGGCTTTGCTGCATGTATAGGTATTCAGTGCCACCCTGCTTCTGCCTCTGCCTTCTCTGAGCTCTAGCCTTTGCTAGTGGACTATGTAGACAGCTCCTTCACACAGGCACAAACAGGCTCACTGCTCCAGTGAGCAGTGAAAGCTATGTGTTCAGCAGACCAAGCTAAATCGAAATGGAGGAAAATAAACAAAACCAATCAAAAATAAGGAAAAGGAGTAAACTCTTCACTCATTCATTTAGGTAAGAGAGAAATCCTTAACTTACTGATCACATGCTAGCAAAAGACATTAATTTTAACTGCAGACACAAAGGCTCTGATTAAATTACATATTACACAAAAAGTCTGTCTCGTTAAAACAAGGGAGGAAAAAAAATAAAGGCACTGTTTTTATTCTTGTCCGAGACCTGCTTGGCTATGTATGTACATAGAACTCTTTACCTTCTGACACAACTGTCTAAAGCTATTTTCTTTTTATTTTTCCATATACCACAAAAGCTCCACAACTCAATTTCTGGTAACACGTCTTCCTTCAAATTCTTAGCTGGTTCCATTAAAAAAAAACTGTGATGAAATTTTGTTTGTGTTTAGTATTTCAGTGCGATGCCACAGCACAGAGCAATACTATTAATTCCTAGGCTTTAAGCCAAAGATAGCAGCAAAGTTTTTCAAGTCTAGGATAAAAAGAAGGGAATGTCAGACTAAATCCCTCACAAAAAGATTTACAGAAATAAAAATGTACGATTAAAACACACAGAATGACAATAAAATCTATTCTAAATCTTCCACCTTTTCCCCTGCTTGTGCCACATAATAGAAAACTGAATATACTCACAATATCCCACCCCAGAGTCTCTCTTCACACAACATACACCACTTTGCATCCAATAACTACGTACATTTTAAAAAACAAAAAAAGTAATTTAACTCGTAAGAGTGACAAGAAGTACAACTGACACATGACTACAAAAGCACTTCCGCAAGCCGTACAATCATCCTGGGGCTGCGTCCACCGCATGAGGTAACCCTCGGGGGCAGCTACTTACTCACAGCTCTTTCTTCACATCAGAAACACCAAGTGTAAGCCTCCTCTTGGATCTAGGTCAGGACATACAGTGTAGTCTGCCTGCGCAGTGCCTAGGACAGGTGTGACCGCGGGCTGGCCGGCCGCTTTCGCACCGAGGCCAGCGCCAGCAGTTCAGAGCCTTTAGGAAGTGGGAAAGTAGAGCAGAAGCTAAGAGAGTACATCTTTTAAGCAGATATTTAGGACCCTCTGCAATCCTTTTACCAGACACACAAATGTCAACCTGACTGCTTGTCGCCCCCCCCCCCCCCCCCCCTTCTGAACTAGTTGGAAGGGACTTGCAAAGGGGTGGAGTAAGGGAAATCAGTGCAGCAAGTCACCTTTCGGCCACCTATGACATCAGCCTACTGCCCTGATTCCTTCATTAATACCTTTGAGCTGAAAACAATGGGCCTGCCATTAAGCACCACACAGTTCGAGATAAGAAAGCCCTAAGCAGATAATAATCGGTGCATTTAGCTGGATTTCAAACATTCAGCTGCTTAATCATTTCTTCCTCACTGCATGCTACCCAAACACACGGGGAATGCTTTGGATGCCTTGGGCTAAGGAAGAAGGAGCTGGGGTGTGGGGAAGAGGAGGGAGAGAGAGAAGCCACAGGATGGGGATTGAGGGAGGG
>JAOEHY010050549.1:0-45160 GCA_025447955.1 Psilopsiagon aurifrons
GCTCCCCCTCCTCCCTGGCAGAGCATGAGGCTCCAAAAGTCCTTGGCCAGACCAAATATCACTAAGCCATAACTAAAAACATTGGTGTTATCAGCGCTGTTCTCAGGCCACAAGTCAAAAACATAGCACTGCACCAGCTACTAAGAAGGAGAAAAATGACTGCTACTGCTGAACCCATGACAGAAGCTAAGGAAAAAAGAAAACCCAGCAGCTTTCATTTTCCTATTTAAAGGGCTTTGAGTGTTCATTTTGTCTAAGTCCACACATATACACATCCTGTAAAAGTTTGCTTGCCCTGAGAAAGAGGTTGTGACTGCAGGACACAACTCCTCAAACCACAGGAAATCTGCTCTCACAAATAAAATATTTCTTTGTTTCCAATTGAAAGTAATTTCTTCCAGAGGTGAGACAGCTTTTTTCCTAGGACTGCTTCCCAGGTTAATTTGTGCACAGCTGTCCTATCTCGATTGACTCCATGCTCTTCCCTTGGAGCAACTCCACATGCCCAGCTGCAACTTGAAGGAAGGTTGAGAGGTGACTTGATAAGTACCCCCAGGAGCAGAAAATCAGAGGTTTTAAATGGCTTTTTAATCTAGCAGAAAGAGCTGTAACTGAGCGATGCCAAGCCAAATTCAAACTGGAAAGTAGGTGCCTGCTGTAAACAGTGAAAGGGATTAATCACTGGAACAAATTACCAATGGAAGTGTTGGTTCCTCTGTCTGTCTGTGTCTCCGCATCAAGCATAGCTGTCTTCATGGTAGTCAAACAGCTGCAATTTGGTTCAATCCAGGCAAAACAGAATGACTTCTGGTGTACAGAGGGTCGAAGTGCTGAAGGTTTTATCTGCCTCCATCTGCACGGCTGCCTGAGCAAAAGAGCAACATTAAGGAATTATTACACGGGTAATTTTGATAACATTTTTTTAGTATCAATTATGCCAGAACTGATTAAATATTAATGTAAAATCCAGGGGTTTTTACTTGAAGGTTCACTCAGGGAGATTTGTTTTCTCCAGTGAAGCTAATGATGATTTGGGAACCTCAGCATTTTGTAGAACTAAATGAGTTTTTCTGCACTTTACGATGCATGTGGTACATAAGTAAATACCAACTTCAATCTTTTTTCCTAATATAAGCAAAATATTAGCACCTGCTCTCATAAAATCAGTAATAAAACTAATATTTGCATCCTCTGAGATTGTAATCCAATTTAAAGAGAGAATAATTTAAAGAAAATCCAGATGTGTGGCCAGTCACCTAATTCATACAAGAATTTCCTAAGATGCTTTTGCAAATGGGGAGAATGAATAATAAACAGTACGCCAGAGAAGAGCAAATCCGTTCAAACATTTATGCTCGATACTTCCGCGATTCATAAGCATTTTCGCAAACCATCTGGATCACTGAGTGCTCCCTCTAGAAGCAGAACATTGATTAACTGTGTTTATTGATGAAAATGTTCTTGACCAAGTCTTTTCTTTCTCTAATCGTGAGAATGTAAGGCAAGATTTTAATTAAAACATGACGGTGAGATCAACTGGTTTTAATTAGCGAAGGATAATATTCCATGTGTGATGGAAGTGATTTACAACGTGGTTGGTTTGATCTAGATGTCTCTCAACTTGAACCATGCAACTTTCTCCTCCCAAAATTACCCAAATCCTGATGAAATTTTGTAAGATTGGAGAGTCTTGACATTCTCTGAAAAATGTTAATCCGAGTCCTTTAAGGTTGCAGTGGTGTGTGTGAGTGCATCTGCGTGCTTAACGAAGTGCTTAAATGTGTTTTGTAGAAGACTTTCTTCAAGGTTAGTCAATTAAATGTTCATTTTTCAGATGTTTAGTAAAGCAACGGTTTTTGTGAAAACACATTTTTGCTGCTTCACTTATGCTGTACATATTTGATACTCAGAAACACAGAGAATCGTTACCTATGCAGGCATTTCCAAGAACTCAGGGAGAGGCTTTGGGATTGTTTTTTTGGTGAGTGATTTGGGTTGGGTTTTTTTGCCTGCCTGAGCCATTTTAAAAAGATGCATACTTTGATCCTGAAACTTTTTAATTATAATGTGTAATTGAAACACATTTCAATTAAAACAAAGCAAGCTAAAACCATAGGGTGTTAGAAGCTCATAAGCAGGGTATAATTTATTGCATTTTGATGATCTGTTTAACTTCAACTTAAATCAATTGTAAATAACTCATCTAAAATGGATACAAGGAAATTAACTAAATTGATACCAGTTTCTTTTTGTGATCTGAAAATGGATGCATAAATGGCAAGAAAGTTTTAATTGACCTTAACCTTTTCTGTGATAAATCTCTTCAGTAATGTAGTAATACTTGGCACTTAAATAGTATAGTACCTCTTATCTAGAGATCTCAAAGAGCTTTACAAAAATTAATTAAATCTCACAGCACTTCTTTGACGTAGGCATATGAAGTATTAAATAGGTGATTAAACAGAAAATGAGAGGCTACACCAACATTTTCAAAACAGGGTGCCTAATGTTAGAAATGAGACCCTAAATCTGCTGTTTGTGGTACCTTATTTTCATTAAAGCCACAATTCCCATTGATCCTAGGTCTCTAATGACTCATAAGCAGAAAGCTTCTGACTCACAAGGTTTTGATGCAAGAGCTTGATTACTTTGGTCTTTATAATGCCAAGCAAATCACAGGCCAGACATTGCAGAGACTCCTGCTTGGTGTAAAGAAAGAGGCATCCTCTCATCTTTAACACCTCCTAATTCTGCTAGCCTTCAACACAGCAAATTTAGCCTGGATACGTGTCACAACTTTGAAGCATATCACCATGCAAGACATTGGAATGAACTGTCTCCTGAAGGTACCTCCCTCCATCAACAGTAGGGAAAACCAAGAAGCTAGCAAACAGATATGTCCAATTTTTAGACAAGCAATACCATGCAAGATGAATTTCACCCTAATTGGGGGAAATTGAATGTCTGTGGACTTGATTAGCACAGTAAGGCTATAATTCCCGTATCAAGAAAGCAAATGAATAGGTAATACTAACAGATACCTTTTAGAGAGAGCACTTTGAATCACATATGTCTTTGTCACTTTGAAATTAAAAGCATAAAAGCAGATAAACTTTATAATTATTACCCCATATTCTCCTTTATATATGTTGCAATGTGGATAACCACAAAGACTTCCTGCCTGAACAAGGTTTGCACTCACAAAGCTCAGGAACAAAAGGTGTTGTCAAGCAATGTGTAACTACATATTTGCAAGGATGAATGTGATGATGCATGCATATATTGCACCTTGCTCCTAAAATTTCCTGTGTGAAGAAGCAATTCAGTGTCAATTCAAATAGGTACCTGTACAGGATGGGCTGTTTCTCTTGCATGTAACTCATCCATAATGAATTTGAGGACGAAGACTTATTCTTGCTAACAAACAAGGATCCTCCTTGGAATTAATTTGGATCATAAGACAATTTTTGTTAGCACAGAGCTCAGAATTCTGCCAAAAATCTCCTATCAAAGACCAGACACCCATCAGTGCTCCCACAACCAAGAAGAGACAGGCAGTAATTCCTTTCAGCATCTCAGTCTCCAGTTCCCAAGTGTCTACTCAGGTGATGCAAAAAAATCTTTGAATTCTGGGTTCTAAATGCCCTGTGTTTGGTATCTCCAAAACTGACAGAAGTCTTTAGAGATGGATGGGTACTGTACTTCGTCAGGAGTCACTATCTATAGACTCATGGTGTGGTGGTCCATGAAGTATCTCCCATTTACTTTTATCACCTTTATCTCCACTACCTGTCTGTCTTGGTTTTGTTGCTGTTGTTGTGGGGTTTTGTTTCCTCTCTAATTTAACCTTGAAGACAAGTAACCCAGGGTAAAGCAAAAGCAGACAATTCATATTTGGAAATCACCAACCAAAACCATAATTAGCTGACATTCAGCACTCACTTACTTTGCAGAACAAGGCCACCTTTATTTGTGTCACACACTGTACCAGCAAGAACATGACCCAGCTTCTCTTTCAAGCAATGGACTCTCTTAGTTTACATTGTTTGGTGATGCTCTAGAATTACAGAGTGATCTTGTTGTACCCGTTAAACATGAAACTACCAATTTTTTTTCAAATGCCATGTGTTTCTGGGTGAGGATCACTGAACATCTTTCTTTTCAAAGAATCACAATGACAATAGGCAACTTCAGAAGGCACATCTTGTGTTCCTGTCACTGTGAAATCCTTTAACTGAGCTATTGAGCATAATTCTGGTGGTAGCTTCCAATTTTGTAGCTTCCATTTTTATAGCTCCCAGGGCCAGTAGTATGCAGTGCTTATTTGGCATCACAAAAGACAATGTTAAGTTTTGATGCCAATCTTTTTTTCTTGATTTTTTTTTAATAATGTATTTCTGTTCAGCATCTAGAAAGCAGATGCTTTTTCTAGGTGTCTCCAGGTACACAAGCACAATGAATACATTCTACATTATTCAATTACACAGCTGACATACTTTCTAAAGTGGCACGTAGAGTATTTCCTTATAAGCTTGGAGCATGTCTCTAAAATGGCTTTAAAAAGCATACAGAGCCAAATCGGGTATAATATTCTTTCCCTAGATTAATTTACCTTTTCTTGTTCTAGTATCAATAGAGTTTTTGGCTGGATCAGCAAATTGTGGGATTAAACCGTTGCATTGTCAGTCCCCCATGAAGAGTGCTTTTAAAGTTAGCCAGCTCCTCAAAAGGATTAAAGCAACCTTATACACCATGAAAGAGCACTCTAAATGCACCCAAAAGACCATTCCCAATTGAACTTTGCATTCTCTTTGAAACAAAAAAAGGCTCTTGTGCAATGCCTTCAGCTGTGTGGATGCCAATTAATATACGGGAAGACAGCTGCTGGTTCAGTTAGTTACAAAGGTTTATTTACCAGCGTGACCACTGAGAAAGTCAAGACACTAGGTGCAGATTATGTTTCAGGCTAAATTTTGCATTTTCCATCCTGTTACTTTACAAATAATTCCTTTATCATTATCTGTGCTGAAGCAGTGTGAGACACATGTCTGAGTATTTAAAATTCAGATAATGCAGCAGGTTGAAGTCGAACTTTGCCCTCCTGCAAATGAGCACTGTGATTCCAGGATAAACTCCCTTCTAGTGCCTGCTGGTGAACAACACCAAGTCTCCTTGTTCAGCACCCATCTATGGCAGCAGCCACTTTCCCTCGGTGAGGGGCTCTATTTTGGGTTGACGCTGAAGACCTGCAACACTCCTCTATTTGTCCTACTTGTGTGGGCTTGATTAGCATAGCAGCAAGAGCGGCTTGCAAACCACATCTGTTACCTAATGATACTGCCTGCTGACACATTCATATATCTTTCAGGGTGCCTTTTCTACCTCTGCTCACAGCTGCTTCCAGTTCCCTTCTGGTCCCATCCAACTTGAGTTTTGCATGGCTGTGTGAGTGTCAGTATGGCTTGGATACTAATTCTCATTTCACTGCCTCTCTGTGCTCTGTACTTGCTGGAGATTTACTTTGTCTGAGCTAACTGCCTCTAGATTTTGATGGGAAGCTAAGTGTAGGGGATTTTTAGCACAACTCAGATAAGGAACTTTTCCTTCCTTCGACCCAGCAAATCCGTTTGCTGCTCATATGGGACCAATGCTCATCTGACTGAAATAACCCTATTGACACCAATGCAGCTTGGCAGACTTATATCAGCTAAGGAACTGGCTTTGCAGGGTATGCAGAAGCCTATCTTCTCACACAGGCTTTTGCTTCTCAGATTGTCAGAAAGACACTGGACTTAACCTTTGCTGTTGACTTGACCTTTAAAGCCTAGTCCCAAGTGCCACTCTTCCCCACCTGAAATGAAGAGTTTGCTCCAGCTCCTCCAGCCTGAGAAGGGTTGTCAGGACATCTCCCTTGGCTCCTGAGCTCTGACACACACCCCAGGCCAGGGATAACTAAGGAAGCTGCAGAGCTCATCTGTGTCCAAAGGCATACAGAGAGTCAACTGTGTTGGCTTGAAACACAGTTTATAAGGTTGGATTTTTTTTCCTTTTCTTGTTGCCATTAACAGTTTGTTGAGGCTACTTTTGTTTGCAGGACTAGATGCGCCTCTTAAGTAATCGTAAGGACACCTGCAGCTCCAGGAAAGACTACAAATATGATCACTAGCTTTTGATTGCTCAATCTTAATTCTCCAGCCCTGCAGGGACTGTGATAACAAATATTTTTACTCACTAAGTCAAGCTGTACACACAAGACTGAGATATACCTCACTGTAACCAACACCACTAATCATTTTTAAAAAGCATGCCCTGTGCCATTTTTTAAATCTACTGTATATATCATAATTGATGGCCTCATATCTTGTAACTTGCTTAATGTGTCCCTTCTGATTGTTCTAATGCTCAGACATTGAGTGATGGGTGAAGCTAAACAAATTGGAGCCTTACTCTGTGCACTGCTTGCTATGCTGTCCTTGCAGTAATAGAGAACAGTAAACTGCATCATTGGAAACAGCCCCCTATGGTTTTTAGGTGACCCTGTCAAATAATGCCATTCATAAATCTGTTAGACTCCATCTTCAAACCAGTTAAGTTTCTTATTCCACTTCTTGTTCTTTGTTCACCTCTTTCGTTTTTAAATTAGGGCTGTTCAGCCTGGAGAAGAGAAGGCTGCGTGAAGACTTCATAGCAGCCTTCCAGTATCTGAAAGGAGCCTTGAGGGATGCTGGGGAGGGACTCTTTGTTAGGGACTGTAGAGATAAGACAAGAGGTAATGGGTTCCAACTGAAACAGAGGAAGTTTAGATTGGATATAACAAGGAAGTTCTTTAATGTAAGGGTGGTGAGGCACTGGAATGGGCTGCCGAAGGAAGCTGTGAATGCTCCATCCCTGGTGGTGCTCAAGGCCAGGTTGGACAAAGCCTTGGGTGACATGATCTAGTGTGAGGTGTCCCTGGCCATGGCAGGGGGGTTGGAACTGGATGATCTTAAGGTCCTTTCTAACCCAAATTATTCTATGACTCCCTGATATGCTGAACTGGGCTGCTCTGATAGTTACGACTTCACATCCATTTCATGTTTAGATGTATTTGTTCTTATACTACATTCCCACATAGTTCATAATATCCAATATTGCCAAGTAATAGCAGCAAGCGTCTATTTACGTGCATCATAAAGCTTATAATTAAAGATAGGAGACACAAATCACATTCTGCAGCAAGGTTTCCCTGCTATGTGTGTTTAGAGCATGAAAGGAAATATGTAACTGTTTAGGCAGCATGACGGATGAAGGAAGTCTAAATTCATATCAGCTGTGGAGAGAAATTTGCTAAAGTTTATGGCAATGAACATAATTACAGAATGCAAGAAGTTTTCTTGTAACTTTGGTTTCTAAATAGTGTGGTCTGATTTGCCAGCTCAAACATCAGCAAAGAAGTATGAGCAGCTTCCTAAAATCTAGTGAAAGCTTACACCTAAAGCCCCTGGTTGGGCTGTCTGAAGCATGTCTAAAACTGTAGTCAGGCAAAATTCCCTCCTGATGCATGAAATGCCAAAGTTTAAAGAGTACCACTTAGCTGCAGCCACCTGTTTCAATTAATTCTCTTACATGTTTCATGCCTTGAAAGCTTTCTTCTTTCTCTATAAGTTGCTCTGTCAAAGACCACAGATGTTTTATTTTTGCTGGAGCCCCACTATGCTTTCGTTAATAGCAAGAGGTGAATTAAATAAATCTACAAAACACAGCATGCATGGGCATCCGTCATCACTTACAAAACATGTAGCCATAGTTGTCAGATAAGAGAAGCAGTCCTAAATGCCTTGGCAAGGCAGCAACCTGCCTTGAGCTGCACTTGCTGGGTATCACATTCAGTTGCAAGCTTAAGGAAAGACATACAGTCTCATAAATGGGGCACTAGACAGGGAACTGAACTGCTGGTTATAATCCTTGCTCTCCTGCCGGCCTGGCAGGCAGTATTTTGCCTTCCACTGATGTGAATTTATGCTGAAATCTGCCTTTGCTTAATGCGTGGGGCACCACCTTTGTCAAGAGCCTTTCAGTATAATACTGATATGGACAGTAATTTAACACCAAAAAAGACATACACAGTTTTTCACACTCTTGATAAAACTAGAGGCACTACATTGAACACTGTGTGGCTAGCAGCATACAGTATAAACGTAAGACAATATCCCACTGCAATGCAATGAAAGATCATCTCATGTATTTTCAAAATCCTGTTAGCATTCATTTCCCATCTATAGCTGTCATACAATGTGCAGGCTTCCTGTTCCTGTCACCGAACTACCAACCTCCCTGCACTGTAGGTTCTGTCACACATAACCTGTGCTCTGTAAGGAAACCTTCAGTTCCTTGAATCCCCTCCACAATACAGACTCTTAAATTTCTAAGCAAGCACAGAAAAAAGGAATTTTATGACATTATAAGTAAAGATTAATGAGATCATTTATCTTGCTTTGCCTGCTTTGCAGGAGGTCCACAGTGGTACACTGAAGACCTGGTTCTGTTGCTCATATTATCTACAGGATACCTTTGGATCATCCTTTGAGTTGTTTCTAAGAGGCTCTCAAATGACACTTAGAAGATGGTACCTTCATCTCATCCAAACCTGATGTCCTCCATAGACAACCTAGAGGCCATTTATCAAGGAGGGTGTCTCCATGGAGCATCCTGAATCTATCAGTACCTTACAAGGCTGCAAAGCTTTATCTGTGCCACTACACACTTCTATCATAATACCTACACCACCACAACCACCTGACCTCTCCCAGAATTTCAGCTGGTATCTGTTGTATGTCCCGCCTTCAGGACAAGAAGGCAAATGCCTTCAAAATGATTATCCTTTTGCTCTAGCAGGAGGAAGCCAGAAAGAAATCTGCATCTACTGTTATATAAGCAGCATGCATGAAGCCCTAATTCCACCGATGTCACCTAAAAGCAGCACCTATGTGACAAGATCTTTGTCTGGTTTTGCCTGCTTGAGTATATGTGACTGCTTAGTGCCAGTTTACAGCTAGGAGGCCAGAAGGAGCTCCATTGAAGGTTGACCACCATGGCCAACATGCTGCAGAAGGGATAGGGTGAAGGATGGGGTCTGGGGCCAGCAATGAGCAAGTTTATGTGTTCTGAGATGTGGAAGGAGAGTTTGCATCACTGCACTGATGCATGTGCAGATGTCATCATGCATGGTTTTCACCTCCAGCAGGTGACCTTGGCTCCCTGCTCTTCTGGGGCGCTGTGTACCATTCTGGATGTGCCAAAAAGCAGTCAGAACAGTGAGTTTGATGTATTACAGTGTCTGGAAGGGAAGGTAATAAAAATCATTAAATGAATTTTCAATTTCAAGTAAAACAGCGGTTTTCTTTAGTCTAATAAAATTCAAAGTATTTCCATTGATTGTAAAACATTTTATAATACTGCATTCAAACTGCTGTAGAAAAGATAAAATTAGGCCTGTGACATTGAGAGAAGTGTCTGCAGAGCAGTATTTCACAATGGTTCCAACTGGAATAGATTTTCCCTTTCAACAATGAAAAGATATATATGGGATATCTTAGTGAAGACTTCAAAATGTGTGTGTGTGCTTGTTTGGATTTTTCTTTATGTTGAGAGTTTTTATGGGACACTTCAAATATTTTATGTTTCAAAGTTTCTTTGATTCCAATAACAGTGTTGGGGATTTTTTGAAATGCTTACATGTAAGTAACAACATAATAGCTTTACTCAGTTTTGAGAATGCAGATATTAAGTATTACAAACTCAATTTTTTATTGTGGAGAGAAAAAAACAACTGTGGAAACTTCTAAATCTGTTTCCACTATGTTACCACTGTGTTAACACGTGGCTTTCATGACAAGTCTTAGAGAAAAAGACCTTTGTTTTTAGGATGGTTTCTTTCTCTATGGGCAGAGTTGGAGCATAAGTGAAAGTACAGGAAAAAATCTGAGAAGGATTTCAAAATATGGATAGGAAAATATATAAAGTCTGCAAAATGCTATTTTGTAAAAATGACGGGGATTTATCGAGTGCGATAAACCCCGAGACACTGATGTTCTCCAACTAAAATTTTGGGTTCAAGTCCTGTGTGTGCAGAAAACATTTCCTGGAACTATTCATTGACAGACCAAGGCTTTCATTATTCTTCTTGTCATCCTGGATCACGGTGCTGGAATTGTGCTCGATATATTTCTACATTTTTTTTATTCAGCATGATTTGGGGGGTTGGGGGAGGAATTCTTGGCTAAATGCAGCTCAAGTTCAAATAGAAAGAAGCTTTAGTGATGATTTTTCTAGGAACAGATAGACCAATAGCTCTTAACATCTTGCTCCAAATTAACAATCACAGGATAAAATCATTGAGTCTGAAAGCCTCTTCACTTTAGCATGAAACTGGATTGAAGCAGAGCATTAGATCTACACAAACATTATTAACCTTTCCTTCTACTCTTAAGATCTGGGGGCTGTGAGAGGAGGTTTCAGCCTTGTTTGAATTTGTAAAGCTCTAGAAAAGCGGTTTGCACATGCCAAAAAATACTTCCTTCAAGATAAGCTCAAACTCCACTGAAGTAATGTGATTTGCACCTTTTAATGGTACATTCAAAGATTTAGATCAAGACTTAGCTCTTTGTGTCAAAAACAGGCTGAAGACATAAAGATGCTGGTTTAATGACACCTAATATGACTTCAGAAGTTAGCAAATAAAGAAGATCAGGAAATAAACCTTTTTTTCCTTTTTTTCCCCTCTTCTCCTCCATTTCAGAGAAATAGGTCATGCAGCTCGAGGAGGAAACATCACAATGCTCCGGGGGCCACCACAGATATCATGAGACCAATTAGTATTACTTTCTTTTCAACAAAACGATACACACCTGTGAAGTTCAAGGCGTACAACAAAAGTAAAAATATTACTTCTTGGAATGAGTAGATGCAGATTTCAGTTGCTCACCTTAAGCATCAGTCTTTATTTACTATTTTTACACTAACTTTTTCACACACTTCTCTCTGGCTTTAGCCAACCATAACAGCAGCTGTCCTTGTAGAAATAGGCACATGGAACTTAGTACAGTGAAAAACCAACAGGTACCCAAGGAAGTAATTCTAACAGTCTTTTGATGTATGTGTTTCTAACTACATTGCAATCCAGAGGTGGGTGCCTGTCCTATGTAGATATCTCCAAATTAACATCAATCGCACTGTGTCTCCATGGTAGCAAGAACTTCCTGAGACATGTACAATCCTGCAAGACGTGGGGTGCTTATGCTGGAAAGGATGTGCCTCCTGAGTTCTTCAGCGGTCAGATTAAAGCTCACTTGGAGATGTCGGTGTAAGATGCCTTCACACAAGTTTTGAGTGCATTTTGTTGTTGCTGGGCGTTATTGAAAGAGGGCTAGGTCACTTCTAAGATAATGGATAAAAGCCTGACAGCTTGAAGAGGAAATTAAGTCTTAGGTGCTTGCCGTCTGGGTCAAAAAAAAACTAAGAGCTTTTATTATTTCTGACTTTCAAACATATTCTCTGTGCCAAAACAGACACTTTTCTGTAGTCCTGATTGATACCTAATTTATAAAGAGATCGTTCTATTGTTCAATGTTTTCCAGTAGATTTGTCCGCTCGTTGTTAAGCATTGCTCTTCTATGTCTCTATCTCATCAAATTTGTTTTGTGGTAAGCAGGTGTATCTAACTTCAAATCTGGGAGTTTAATTTGCAAACTCATATCAAAACATAGCTGCTACAGCATTTAGAAACACAGGCACCAAAATTTTACTCTATTTTAGCCCTCAGACCATAAATGTCCCCATACTGCTCATCGGCAAAGGCACATAGATGTATTTCATTGTATTTAATGGGATTTTTCTCCTCTATTTTGAACTCAGACAGCATTAGTTCATATCCTGGCCTCTAACAAGTTGTAACTTGACTAGAAAGAGACTAGCTCTCGGAAAACTTTCCAGGATGAGGTCAATATAGATATTTTATGTGTCATCCTCTTATCCTTACCACAGATGTCTATATAAATGAGTTTCTGGCATTCCCCTACTTACCTGTTACACAGCATTACAGATTTGAAAGATTACACTTTCTTTGGGCTCCGAGATTCCCTCTTGAATCCAGACATTCAGCACTGTTTTCATCACACTTGGACTTTGTTCCACTTTTAGTAGCAGCATGAAGTCAGTCACATTTAAATCAGATGAAAACCTGAATTTTTCATATTAATTAAAGTTCAATAGATTCCTTATGAAGAATAGATGAAAGGAGCAGCAGTGACATGGGAGTCATGTAGGCCGGATTTTCTGCAGATTAGCTAAAGCTGCTATGAACTTCCTCCCTGGCTTTCTCGAATGTTTCCTCATTTTTTGAAGAGAATGACAAATAAGGTTTTGCATAATATCTCAGGAGCAATTTCCCAATCATTTCCACGTAAAGAAGAGACAGGAGACAAAATAAAAAACCAAAACCCCAGGGCTGTCTCTCCAAAGTGATGCTTCTTGAAATGCTGTTAAATGCAAAAGAGCCAAATTAGTCTCCACTATGATTCTCCCAGTCACAATGTGCTACAACAGTGATGAATCTGGCTTCAGTGTGGAGACCCTCACTTTAATTTGTATTTGCCAATATGTTAACAGATATAATCGTGCTTAAGCCTGAGTGCATTACAGTGACAATAATTAACAAAGCAAGTTACAATTGTACAAATTTAGGAATCCCACCTATTAACATGAATTTCACAGAGGGAAATATAAGCATAATACGTGAAACACAACTCCCAAACTTACTTGATTTTCAATATAGCTCCTTTGAAAAATGGCATATATGTAGCAAGGCTGGTAGCTGTTACCTTAAAAGAAAATACAGAAAGAGAAATGGTATGCAGATGGGGATATAATTTATCCCTGGGATAATTTATATCTGCACAGCAAAAGCTATCTTAGCCCCCCACAGTGCACCATACTACTTCCAAGACCCCCTATAAAACTGTTAAACCTTATCCTCATAGATTTATGAAAATGGATCCTAGGTTATTAAATATACAGGCCAGCAACAAGTGTTATTGCATCCGTTATGGCCCCTTAAGTGAATGGAACTGTCAGTGCAGGCATCTGTGCCATTAAACCTACCTTTCACCATTCCTAAATACAGCCTCTACAGGACAGTTTCATGGCTGAGCCCTCACCTCTCCAAAACAAGAGGGAAGCTGTGGCTGGCATCCTGGGAACCAGATTGATGAAACTATAGATGCTGAAGTTCTGGCAAACAATTTAAGCTTGCAACAAGTGATTTTTGTAAACTAGAGCAGCCATTAAGGTAATCTTTGCTGGCACTTGGAACTAGTCAGTGGCTCTTATTGCCTAAATCAGATAGAATTAACGAGAAGGACTACCAACTAATTGTAGATGAACTTGGCATCACCCAGAATAATGTTTCTCTAGCTTTTAGCTCGTACCAAACTCAGTTATGGGTGCAATCCATTACAGTGGCAATTATACAAGAAGGCAAAGAGGGCACCTTGACCACTGAGATTAGAAAGGTAATCTGGGGAAATGGAATTCAATTTGAAAAAGATTTCCAATCTTGGTGGTATCTAGTCAACTTCACTTATGACTACCCCAGCCGTAAAGCCATAGCTTTTGTTTTAACTGAATGCAGTGCTTCAGTATCCACCACACACCAAATCATTGCACTGGGATTAAATCACTGTGGGACTCTATCCATTAGAACACAGAGTACGGGACTAGCAAAATGGGAACAAATGGCAGACTGTCGATGTTGACATATGTGTTGTACAGAAGCAATGAGGATTTATTTGGGAAAGTAATGCCATTAAGGCCCAAGACATTTGTCTTGACAAAATGTTTGTCAGTTTGTAATACATCCCAATGAAACCACCAAAATCGCACTTGTATTTGCTAGAAATGGAAGTGTTTGCATGAGAATACTTTATTTATAGGTCACACCACTGCAGATTTGCACAATTACTCAAATATCTCTATTTGTAGTTTGACTAAAATTATGGGATGCAATTTGAACTATTCAGCTGCTGTCACAACCCACCAATGGCTACAATCTGACTACACATTGTATCAGCCTATTTTGCTACCCTCATTGGAATGAATCTCACTTTGGTTAAGAAAACTACTGCAATATGGTGATCTGTCAACTGCAAAAATTAGTTCAAATCAATGGATGAAGAACCCTGATTACTATCCACTGTGATGCAGATGAACTACGCCACATCCTAGAACATCAAAGAAAGATGGGGAACATCATTGGTAGGAAACTGTCCTTGGATGGTCACCAACGAGTGAAGCTTGAATTTGATGTTACAGCCAATTGTAGTCTTGTTAATCTCTGTAATTTTGTGTTTATTGTTAAGCCTTTGTTTATATACAAAGTTATGTTGCTTATAGTAGCTGTGAATCAGCAAATCTGATAAACTGAATTGCATATGAGCCTATAAAAAAGGTGATGTCTTTACCACCCTATATTTATGGCACAGAGGCAAAAGGTGACCATACCACTCTTTGAAGCAAAGTGGATTGACTGTAATCATGAGGTGGAGAGTATGACAGATGCACTCCTGCTGTTTTAGCTAACTGGACTTTGGTCCAGGCAGATGCTCAGCATGTAGGCCTAATCAAAATTAACACTATTGTGTGAGGCTATGAGTGAGAACACAGCACCAAACCCAAGAAAACATTTTGGCTGGAGGCTGGTCCAATAAGCATCTGAAACTGCATTAATCTGACTACAGATCCACCACTTATAAACATCTGCAACCATCAAGATCCATTGAGCTCTTCCCCCAGAGCAGCTGGCTACGTAGCAGTGGTCTCCCCTTGAGTAGGGACACTCCTCAAGGTTACCCCTTGAGGCTGACAGATCCCTTACCTGAAACCAGACATCAATGGGTTCGTAAGTGACATTTTCTGCACCCATGTAACATTTAAGATACGTAAAGCAAGCTTAAGCAATAATCTTAGGATCCTATGCTAACTGTAAGAGTAGAGAATAGTAGAATATTGACCTCCAGTCCATCTGTACTTATTAAGTATTTTACTTACTTAAATGTACTGATGAAAACTCAATAAACTAACTACTAGATCAGATCTGTTTGATCTCTGACTCTTCTGTGACACCTATGGACCAAGATGAAGTTCTGGCAGTGGCATGAAAAAAGAGGACACAACTATTTTTTCAGCACCTTCTAAGCTACACTGACCACAGGTGCTGCAGGCACATGTATTGACTCTTGCTCCATGGAGAAGATCTTGTCAAAGTATTATGCCACATTTGTCCTCATTTTCCTTGAGTGTTCAGGAGAGAGTTATACATCCAGAAATAGGGGAGAAAAAGGGTTAGGGTTAGGGTTAGTGTTAGTAGGTGTCTGCAAGACAGTAGCTTAAAAATGGAAAAATGTACAAGAGTTTTAATTTAGTTGAAGAAATGGGTAAACTAATAAATAGGTAAACAGGTGTATTAGTGACAGACTGCTCAGAGCAGCCCTTACTTTAATACTTTTTTTAAACAAACCACTTTTATTTCTTAAAGAGATTCTGCTTGTACATTTCACTACTTTTTTTAATGAATACTTGTAAAACTATATGTGAAATACTGACTGGATATTTTTCACAGGCAGATCAATCAATGCTATTTTTAGTTGCAGGGGGTGGTGGTTGTTTTTTACTCTAAGGTACCATTATAAGTCTTGGCTTGAATTCATTTTGGATGACAGTCTGAAAAAGGGCAATCCAAGACAAGCGTACCCTAGAAACCTTTGACTCAGAGCTCACTTGCAGCCAGGGAGACTGCGTGAGTGAGTATGAGAGATCTCTAGTATGAGAGATGCACTACAGAAATTCCTTTCGGCTTTCCCCTTTGAGAAAGGGGAGAGGTGGGATTTAGGATGCAAGTCTGTTCCCAGCAGGAGAAAAGATATGCATCATTATGTATGTCACAGAGAATTTCTGACACACTTAAGAAAACATTTCCATTTTCGAGGAGGGGAGCCATTGCTCGTCTTGCTAACAGACACTGTGAAGAGCGAACTTACTCGCTTCTCAGATTGGCCCTCAGAGGACAGCAACTCAAGCACCTAACATCTTTGGGACACTTAGGAGCCTCCCAAGTTTCTTTTAGCAATGAGCACAGTTTCCTCAACTATCCAGGATGACTCTACAGTGAGCAACCATGGAGACTGAAGTTTGGGCTGTTAGAGCACTGATCTCTTGCAGGTAGCTTAACAGGCAGCTGACTCACAGGTCCATCAAGTCAAGTCAGGGAGGACTGGTGTACCTGCATGAGAGAGGAGAAAAAGCCAGCTCTGCAGTCATATAGACACTCTGTCTTATTTATATAGTCTGTAAAGTTACCAGATGAACATAACGAGTGTTTTTAGCATGTTAAAAAGCAATCTGAACTGTTAACCAAGCAGTCAGTAAGGCAAGGATGTTTCTAAGTAGATTAACTGCTTTCTCCACCTCTGCCATAGCCACCCACACTGACTTTTGACAAATAACAAAGCTAGACTGAAGCTGCTACTACCATAATTCTTGAGTGGTATTCCTGCAAAGCACCCAGCGAGATAACATATAGACAGTGGGTTTAGCATTTAATATCACATGTTCACTAAAGTTACTCCTGAGAAAGCCAGCAGCAAGGTCCAGTTGGTCTAGTACTGTGGGAAACATGGAAAGAAATTCTCAGAAGGCTAATCCTATGCTCTATTAACCCTCTGCTGCTCCCAACTAGACATACACTCCCCCCTCTCAAAGCTGTCTTTTACATCAAAACTCTATCTTGAAAAGTCAACTTCTTGTTTCACACAGACTTAAACATCTAAAATACTTAAAACAGATTGTGGTAAAGAATGAAGATAGGCCAGGGGGTTATCTTCTTCATCATGCCAGAAATCTAATTCAGCTTTGCACTGTTTCTGAAGCATGTTTCTACATGGGACAAGAAAGTGTGGATTAAAAGGAACCCTAAGCCATTTCATGTTGTTGCAGTATCCTCATTGTGCAATATGAGGGTATACTGGGAAGAGAGAGGTCTCTGGAAGACTGAAAAGTAGCCTTCAGCAGGAGCAACAAGCCTCCAGAGCATGGTGTTCTGATCCAGATCTGTATATAAATCCACCGTGCCTGGGACTTGTCTCTGGCATAAGGGAAAGGCATGTACACCCTTGGTCCTGGTGTGTGGCATCTCCACACTTCCCAGAATGGACAAGCTGATCTTCCCACTAACATGGGAATATCCACAGATCCACAGGGGCACGGGATCACTGTACAGACTTGTAAGAAATGTTGGGAATTCATAGCAGATCCAGGCAGTAGCTCTCTCAAATACGTGATTTGAAATTGTGTATTATGATGCACCATAGGTCAGGCGCTCCTTACATGCCTTATTCTTCCATCAGAGAAAGCATGACATTGCCATGTGTAACTGAAGGGCAATATAACATGTACCACTGGGCGTTTACTTTGCCTCTTGGAGGAAGGCCCAAAACTTCAAGAAACATTCTGTGACACCCTTCTAATTTAAGTTAAAAGTGAGAAAATTCTCTTCCAATTCTTTCCCCTATCCCACGAGGGAGGAGTGAGAGAGGGACTATAGGGCTGATTTTCCAGATGGGGGTTAAACCACAACAAAAACTTAGACAATATTAATTTTCCAGCCAGAAAGAGGATTACTGCTTGGAATTCAAGAGCCACAGCAACAGGTGCACTAGTGAGCCATGCAAAGGAAAAGTCTACTGACTATGTTAGTAGGGTTTGAGGGGGTTATTTTTCCTTAACATTGCTTATAATAGATATTCTAAGGTTGAAGAAACAATTTTTTACTGTCACTCACGTTGAGAGCTGCCTAGAGGATACCAAATGATGGGTAATGAAAAACAAAGTTGAAAGTTGCTGGGAGATATCTAGCAGGTACTGTAGGAGTCAGGTCAGGCCTTAATGTCTTCATTTTGGTCTTTGGAAAAGAGTAAACAGAATACTAATGAATGTTGCAGATGGCACTAAAATCAGTAAAGGATATCAGCCCCAGTGATATAAGGCGAAAGGACCCGAACAGGTTAGGAATGTGGGCTTAAAGCAAAATTATGTTTAGCCTGGAAAATTGCAAGCTAATCCCACTAGAGAAAAAATAATTAATGCTGGGTAGCAAAGGGAGGAAGGTAAAAAGAGCCTGAGATGCAGGGCTATTGAGAGCAATGTGGAGTGAAAGAAAACTTTGAAGTTAGAGATAGATTTGCAGTGTGAAGCAGAAAGGGAAAATATTGTTGACTTAATGACTTAGGTAAAATTCACATGTGTCACAAACCAAGATGAAATGTTGTAGCTCTGTGTGTGCCAATATCTGGCAGAACATCTCTAAATGAAAGCATCTCAGTACCAGGGGGCAAAGTACAAGGAGTGAAGTCATTTTTTTCTTCCCTTCAGAGATAATTGTTTTCTAAGGACACAATAAAGAAGTTGTTGAATAAGTCATGAAAAGCGGGCTTGAATAAGTTATGTGAAAGTGGGCATGACCCTCCAGAAATAAATATTTTCTTTTGCTACCAATACTTTCACTGTAGTGGGCCAAAGAGAATGAGATGAATTTAAAGGTCTAGTACCCAGTGTAACAGCCACATGTAAGGAAGATGCAAGCATTAGCACTTGAGGCTTTGAAGGAACAAGTGGGCAATTTTGGAGCTATACAATAACAAACTTTGGTAAAATTGGAAAGTAAGCTAGACAACACAGCAGATCTGCCACCTTTGCAACTTCTGCTACTTCCAACTAACGTAAGCTTTTCCACTGGATAAAACTTGTTTTCTGGGAAAACATGTTTCAAACTCATCCAGTCTCCTGAAGGGGATTGCTTCAGTGTTTTCATGTAAGATCGAGATTGTTTTTGTTCAGGTCCCATTAGTCTATTTAATATGGTAGATCACTAGATATTACTAAGGATCAGCCCTAGCATTTGATTATTTGCCACTTCATCGGGAAGGTTTTCACCTCCATAGAAATGAAACTGCAGCAGTGTGTTCCAAAGGGCTATGTCTTCAGTGATCTGTTCTTTTTCCTGTCCCTGACTTTCTTTGTCTCTTCAGGGAAGTTATTTAATATCCTTTGGACTTTTCTTATGTATTGATCATGAGGTAGTAGCATACATTTCCAAAACCTGCTGTCAAATGTACGGAAATTTTGTGTATCAGAAAGAGATTATATATCATGAAATGCTATATATATCCATGCACACTGCTATTGCATTCTAGCTAACTATTATTTTGTTCTGTTAAACTGCTGACATTTGTTTCCAAAAGCTCCCCATTCTGAATTGATAGATTTTCTTTATTAAAGATTTTATAGTTCAGAAGACTTTCCTCAGCAAATAGCAATCTTCAGATCGATCACATTTTAAGTCTAATTTATGTGCTGGGAGATTTTTTACCCTCTGACAAATCCAGCTTCTATCATTTCAGTGAGAGGTTCTTATTTTATGTACAGTACTTAAGAATGATTAATGAGTTTCATTGCTAAGGCCAAAGCTTTAATAAAATCTATCATAAACACTGTAATAGCTAATAACTAGTGCCACTGAATTATAGAAAATAACTAAATTGAAACAAATATAGTTAAAAAAAAGAACTTGTTGTTTCATTATTTATAAATGCAATGTAGAAATTCCTAATTTTGCACAGGCAACATAAAAAATCTGCTATACAACAATAGTGTAATTGTACCTGGAAATTCCTGTGCGTAAGGTTATCACTTGTACTACTTCCTGGCGAATGGTTGTTATATCTCATGCAAGAGGAGTGGGGACTTCTGATAATACAGGCATGAGGCAGACTGATTGCTGTTTCTCACACTTCTCCTCAGGAAAATCCAAGTCTGTTCCTGCCTCATTGGACAGCAGAGAGACCTGGGAAAAGAGTCAGGATGTGAGGATTAAAAGGAAAGGTTTTTCAGACAAGGAGTAAAGTTTTGGCACATATTTTGACCACTTGTGGCTCTCAACTTCTATACAGGGGAGCTTCACACCACCATTGGAAGACAATGCTTCCACTGAGCTGTGCACGTAAGGCCAGGGAACATGCCTGCAGCAGCAAGGCAGAGATGCACTGCAGCCTGTGCAATGACAGCTAGGGTGCACTGATACATAAGTGCCTGGCAACTGCTCTAATTTATTGCAGTAGCTGTTATGGCTCTCTGTGAAGCCTAAAATAATCTATGAGCATTTCACATTTTAATAGTATTCATGTTGAGGGCCTCTGTGTGACTGCAGCTATATGATAACATATGCCCCAATTGGTTCTGCCCTTTGTGTACAAGATGACACGATTTGTGCATAGTTAGCCATGAGGGAGATGGAGATTACCCATTTCCAGTGCAGGCAATACTGGGTCTCCCAGCCTTTCGTATACACCAAAGAGACAAATATTTTCCTTTTTACGAGCATTTGCACCCTCAGAGCTCAACAGATGGGACGTTCTTGCCCTTCAAGGCAAAGCTCTGCTGTCAGAAGAGACACACAGAGGAGTTAGCAAGTAGCAGGCATGGAAACTAGAGTTTAATGGGATTTGGCTGTTTATTATATTTTCTTTCATTATAATTAACTCATATTTTCAATAGCACCAAGGACCTCAAGCTAGGAACACCATTAGGAGTCTGTACAGTTCCTAGCAAAGAAAAATGCTGTTCAAGAACATTACTGCTTATGGAACCTGAGCACTTCAGAAAGTTATGCTACAGTCAATATTACTAGCAATATTCCTCCCCTCCTCTGAAGCCCATGTTGTACAATGCTACATAACAATGTGTGCTTCATTATAGAATTCCTCTTTACACATCCATCCTATTTCCAGCAGCATGTCTCCAGTTCCCATGTCTGAACCAACCCCTCTGACTATTTTCAGCTTACTCTCCAGGCAAGAAGTAAGGTGCAGAATCAACCTATTCCCCTCTCTAGCAGCATCTCAGTTTTAGTTCTCTTTCCAGCATTTTCAATCTCCTTTCTTTCTCTATCCTCCTGAATATACATCCAGATTTGCTCTCCTAACTTATTGCCTCCAGTCCACTCTTGTTTCTCTTGCCTTCAGTTTCAGAGCATTTCTAACAACACATCAAGTGCTCTGTAATGGTCATATCTACACTGGTATGTGAACTGGGTTACAGCCTTGAGAGTAAGTGGCAATGCAGAAATCTATATAACTAATCCTTCTTCCTGAACTTTCTCTCCCAAAATTAGGATGGTGTCATCCTCTCATTCCAGTCAGACCATCCCCCAACCCTTGCAGGCTATACCTTGTCCATCTCTGGTTTTTTTTACTAGCTTCTCCAAAAGTGCTGTCATTTGTGTAAGTTTCTTTATGGATTGTGGGGTTTTTTTGCTGTCCTTGACATAAATGACACTCTTACTGACAAATTTCAGGTCCCTGCTTGAATCCTGGCAGGAACATAATAGTTCCAGACCTCCTGAAAGAAAGCACAACTGCCATCTAAAGAGGCTTTTCCCCTAGTCAGGCTCTCAGCAAAGACTGGCTTGATTTGGCTGCCATTTTCCAGCAACCAAAAGCAGAGCCCTAGCAGAGAAAATTTAATGCGATAAGAAGCCATAAACTACTGAAAACAGGACTAAATTAAAAGAAACATGGTGAAACTCTGACAAGCTCAGTTCCTAGAGCTGCTGATAATGCTTTTTTGACTGCTCTGATATTCCTTGATCCTCTTGCAAAGATCGCAAAAGTTAACGAAGATTTTACAGGCAGGCTCAATAAATACCAAATCATGTCTTTGTGTATCTGCATACTTCTCACCTAGGAAGTTTTAATCCCTAAAGCAAAAAAAAAAAGGTGTTGTTTCAGGAGCTGCCAACTTGCTTTTCCTGAGTTCATGATGGATCTCCCCCAGATCTACCCAATAAGGTGTGAACACAGAAGTTAAATGTCAGTGTCAGTGCTGCATGCCTTTTAGCGGGGGAGGCCAGAGAGCACACTCCTATGGTACAGGTCAGGATTTACTGACCACATTTAAGGCAGCTGCCAAAGTGTTTGGAGTGCTCTGGCAGCAGAAGTCACAGCTGGTCCCATCAACATGATCACATTCTTGGACATTAATGTAGAGTCTGAGAGGATGGAGTAATGCTTGCCAAGAGATAAGTTTCATAATCCTAAAGGGTTAGTGACTCAGAAACTGTAGACTAGTAAAGGTGTGGTTACAGCAGCTGCAACTGCTGTGTTAATGGGTGCTTGAAACTTGGAGCAAAACCTATTTAGGCAACATGTGGTGTCCAAACTGACAAGTTCTCTCAATGGCAGGAGCTAAAGGCTGGTATTGTAAGGTATCAGACTCTGAGCACTGGGAGCCATTTTATGGAGTCTCAGTAAATAACAGTAACTCCGTGCTACCAGAAGAATGAATTCTTCATCAATGTGCATTGTGAAAATACTCTCAGTGTGTCTGGAAGGATTTCTTCTGGGGAGCATGTGCTGGAGGTATGTGGAGATAGGTATCAGAAAAAAAAGAAGTATGTGCTTGGGATGGCCTCCACTAAATATATAAGGCCTACTGCTGAGGTCTGATTTGTTGTGACATTTCATAAACAGAAGATAAGTAGCTGCAATAACATTTTGGTGTTGACTTTCTCATAATGGCCATAGGAGATGTTTTTTAAACTTTTTTACTCATTCAGTCTGTAGCAATGAGAAACATCCAAATACTTCTCATGTATTTAAGCCAATTTATGAGTTATACTCCAAGGCTGTTACAAAGAAAATTTCATAGGAGTCAGTTATGAGCACCTGAACTTGATGTTGGTAAGGAGAGTCTGGTTATCTTCCCTCCTATTTACAGCAGCGTGGAAAGCATCCACTTCAGAGCCAAAGCTGGTATTGCAGCATTACAAAATTGCTGAGTAATTTTCTTTATTTTTGTAGCTGCTTCCTGTTTTAACATCTGGAATTTTCCATCAACTCACCAGTTACCAACAACAATCAATAACATAATGCATCCGAACATCAAAGCAAAACCCAAACCATGTTATGGGTAGAGTTGGCACCCTTATTTCACCACATTATTTTTCCTGTGAAAAGAGTGAGAACTTATACGCAACATCTGTCTCTCTTTCTTGTCTAAGGGATTTAGTTTCACCCCAGAAACTAGTCTTAACACATGAGCATTTGGAAGGCCAACACACATGGATGGATTAATTTATCAAAGCACCAAATTCCACAGAGATATTTTTCTTTACGTTAGCCCCCTTTGATTGCAAGAGAGCAGGATGTGCCAAGGGGACAGAAACGTAGGTATGAAAAATGAATTCAACCACAGGCGAGGCAACAGGGAAGGACTAAGATGTGTAACTGTCATTTATTAAATTACATAAGCCACAGAATCTTTTCTTCTTCAATAAGAAATTTTGGTAAGCAAAACTACACATTATAAAATGGTGATCTTTTAATGGAAGCTGTAACAAGTTTTTTTAAGCTGGATAAAAATACATCCACAAATTAAGTGATTGTTATCCACAAGGAAATCAGAATTTCATTTTTCCCTTTACCGAACGGTTTTTTGTGAACTGGGTTTTGCTTGAGGAAAGGGAAGTCTCCTGGTGGTGTTTTTTTGTTTTCAGCAGAGGGTAGTTAACATATTCAGGTCACCACATCAGATGTAGGAATCCTCCAACAACACACTACTTCTAAAATAATGCACTGGATTCAAAGACTACACTGAACTGTACACAAAGTACTCCATTAACAGCAGGTGCCGTAAGAAAAAAGCTCTCTTTAAAAGGGCTTTTAATTACAGTATATCTTTGTTTAGAAGCCGCCTTCAACTATCTTTTCCTTGCACCTGCAGGGGAAAGCAATTAAATGTATGAGAAAACCACCTTCAATTTAAAGCTGCAGGAAGAAGCAATTAGTGTAACAGAAGTCTTAGTTTGTACACAAAGAAATACGGTACATGAAGTCACTGTAGGCTGGATATTACTTAGGCATAATCAATACATGTTGTAAAACTTAAGATTTGTGTCTACTGAAAGTTGAAAGCCATAGCTGGCCGTATGGCCCATGTTTATTCCCACATCTCCCGATAACAACAGAGTTGGCTTTTTACGCGAGATTCCATTTGCATCTCTCAACTGTATGATACGCACCTTCTTTAAATTCCTTTTAGTAGGTGAAGGGTCTCAATATAGCTGAGTAAGCCCCTTTGCTTTTAGGGGGGCAGGAAGGTACAGGGTTTTATTTATTTGAAGTAAAGCCATTTAGGTAGATATGTCTGTAAAGAAAAGCTTTACAAGCGAAGGAAAAAGATCTTTCTGGTCTTCACTGGTATTTCCCAATTTTACAGGTCTTGATTTTAATACTAGAAGAAATATCGTACTAGTTTATGACCTCTTTTTCAACCCTTTTTCCATCACAGTATTGCAAAGTCTATTCAGACATAATGCAAAAAGGGATTTTGAATGTTTGGTGTGTCTGCTTTTCTTAAAAAGGTTTGAAAATGAAATGGTTTCACTGTTTTTAGGGGTTACTCCTTGATGGTCAATGACATGAAAAAGAAAACAGAACAAAGAACAAAACAAACCAGTCAGTGTGAACACTACTGAAGTTAAAGGCAAAAATGTTCCTAAAACAAGACCAGAAAATGCTTCACTCCATTGTATTTTGTAAACGATACAAAGGTTAATTAGATACTTTCTGTTGCACTGTGTAGTGAAATGCTTCCATTAGTTACTGCTTCTTAAATTTAACTAATTCAGTAAAAATTGACTATAAAACCACAAAGAAAGTATTATCTTTCCCATAGTACTTAACTGTAGTCCAATGCCTATGACCCTTAATCAAAACTGGATTGTAACAGACACACCGAATGGCTAATAGTAAGCTACAGCATCACTAAAACCCTAAAATGCATGAATCTGACTGACTTCAATCAAAATTCAGGTGTTTAGACTCTGCTCTTCTAAACACCTCAGTGTTCGTGCTTGTGTTTTCTAGTGTCCTACATTACAGGAGCAATGGTTCTTATTAACAGCTTGCTTTACCACTGTTTGTATTTCAAGTTAATAGCACAAGTAAGATGTTTCTATAAATGTTTGATTTTATGTGCTTTTGTGCATTTTCTCAACAAATTAATCAAATTGGCTTCTTGACTGCAGCCCCTTGCTCAACTGAGCTTTTTTAGGTTTTGTTATTTTGTGCACTACTGTATTCCATCAAAGGCAAAGTTCAATTATTTGTCTTTTGAAGGTCTGAGTGCCTTGTTTAAAATGCCAAGTGCATTAAACCCAGGACACCCTTTACTTGTGCAAGGAGATAGAGAAGGATAATAAGTTAGTTGGATTTAAAGGAATTTTGAAATTGAGCATGTGTGTCATTGCGTGCATGAAGATACCAAAATAAGGATTAAATGCTCTCAAATCAGCAAGAACACATTTCTGACCATTTACCATTTTTAATTCCTAACAAGGAGCTAAAAGAAGGGAGGTCTTGTGGTTAAAACAAAGGACAGTAGGCAGGAGACACTGAACTTGGATGAAAACATGTACTAAAACATTTTACTAGTATTAAAATAGGGCTTTAAAGCCACACAAATGCAAATGGGAGCAAATTCTAGTGGAAAAAATGTTGCATTTTTTTTGCTGTGATTGCTTTTGGAATCTACTGTTGCACCTCTTCCAAATCACGTTCACTGTCCTTGTGTATTTGTATTTCCATTTTGCACATAACTCTCTATGCAATCTTTTCCCTCTGTACTGAGACTGAACCCACAGGAAGTAGCAAAAATTCCTGTAGATGGAGCAAGTCTATGGTAAACTTTGCAAAAAGATGGCTCTCAGATGATTTAAACCTCATATCTGGAATGATTTCTACCACCCGAAGAAATGGGTTCAGGTGATCACTTGTTAAAAGGATCTGGAGGCTTTAAAAGAGAAGAAAAGCAACTTAAACATTGACTGTGATACCAGTTCAAGATGACTGGCTGTTCATGACCAGGAGCCTTAATAGGGCTGTAGGGCAGACCCTACATCTTGAGCCTGTTGTGCAACTCCTGGTGGCAGGAGTTACCCTGTAAGATCTTCATCGATGAATAAAGGCTATAGAAAGGATGGAGGCATAGGAGCAACTAGCTTCTGTAGAGTCTGTAAAAATCTATTTAGAAGCCAATTGTCTATGGAAGGCATGTTCAGCCTGCATGTGTCTCTTCCCATGTAAATGGCAATCTTCAGGTAAAACAGAGATTAATTTAATTAAGTTTAAGCATTTTAGCTTTTTATTTTATGGTTACACACATAAGTAGAGCAATAACTGAATACAAATGTTGCATATTTACTGTGGCATGATCCAAGCAATTACTACTAAAGTATTAAGGAAAAGCATCATTTCACTCTTTTAATTTTATTTTATAATTAGGTAGGAACCATATTTTGGTGAATACATTTATAGTTAGAAGTTATAGATTCTGCTTCTCTTTGTTTTGAAAGGATGATTTTAGCCCTGTTGCTAAAAGCCTGTTAGCAACAATTAAAATAGCTATTAAAAAAACGCATTTACAGCTCTTCTACTTGTTTTCCGTGTTAGTTTTCATCAAATACTTCACACTCATATGATGGATGCAGCCTGTGAATAGTCACCAGCACAGACTTTCAAAAATGGTTTTAAACATCTGGTTAAAAACGTTGCTTTTTATGTACTGTGACTGTTTCTACGTGAGCGCTCTGCCAGTTGTTCATTATGCCTCTGACTCCTGTTACTTTTTTTTCTCAAAAATGATTTGAAAAAGTTGAGAAGCAAAAGTTAAAAGCAGAGCAAAACCAACACCGGCAACTTTTCTGAGTGCCAGAGGTTTAACTGCTTCCTGCTGAAATGCTTTCCTGACTTTCCATTCAAGCAAGCATTTTTGAATACAGTCTTACAGGAAGGGCTGAGTGCATGCCTGCAAAGTGCAGCGTGGTAAACATCTGTGTGTATTCCTCATATACCACACTATTAAAATCAATCTGTTCAGGTCACTTCCCATTCTGAGGAGAGCTGAGAAACGCGACCCCCAGTTTCTGTCACGTGCTGCGTTGTCTCAATTAAAACTAAATTTAATTTCATGCGAAGAACCCAACTTGAAAATCCCAGCAAACAACAACAGAACCTTTCCACTAATGATTTCCAGTCATCACAAGTGGAGAGAGACTCAGACAGCAGACAGCATGGTCCCAGCATGCTTTTTGCCTTTTTTTTTGTTTGCACAGTAGCTGTCAGTTGCAGCCCTGCAGGTAGTAGAACCCAGTGGGAAGAGGGGCGGGACAGAGCGATGCTGCCTGAACTGACAGCAAATTTAAATTACTGAGCGTTCTTTTCCTTTTGTTTTTTTTTCTTTCTTTGGGTGCCCTTTCATTTCTTTCTTTTTTTTTTTTTTTCCCCTTTTTCCTTTTTTTTTTTTTTTTTTGGCATTTTTCTACTCTGCGACAAACTGAAAAGATTCTCGCACACACTAATTTAACAACCCTGCTTCGTCGGCTTCTTTTTTTCCCTCCCTTCTGTTTCCAGGATAATTAAAAGAGAAACCTGTAAAGGAAACATTCCTTCAAGCAAGTTGGTGCTGCAACGTGCTGGTAAGATGAATTTAATCATTTTTTCCCCCCTTTCCCCATCTTTTCTTTTGCTTTTTTGGAGCTGAAAGCTTTTGTATGTCTAACGCTGTCATAAGTGTGGTTCCCCTGCTGTGGAGGGTTAGGATGTAATGAAAAGGTGTAACTGCTTGATATGCGACCTTCTCCTATTACTTAAAATGGATAATAACAGCTTTCGCGTCGGTCCTCATGATGCTTTTATCTGCGAATTGACTATTTGCTCAACAGAAGCGGGGCTGTGATTGTCGCACTATGACAATGAGGACTTGATTGTTTTTTGGTTACTGTTCCATGCTCCTATCAGAAAAGATACTTGGGTTGGGGGGTTTGTGTGTGTGATTTTTTTTTCTCTCTCTGAACGTTGTCTGAAGCACTGATATGATGGGGGTGGAGATGGGGGTGGAGGAGACGGTCTTGGGTATCATTCTGCCTGTTCAGCTGCTTACTAGGTAGGGAAGTGTGACACTCAAACTTTCTAAAGAAATAAATAAATACCTTGCAGCTCACATCGAGTGGGGTCAGCGTATCCAGGATTTATTGTTGTCCAGTGCTGGGTAAAGTTCTCCTTGTCCCTTGCATTGTTCTTCTGGAGAAAGGGGGAAGGGATGTTCCACTTCATATCTTGTCATACTATTGTAGTAGCTAATTGCAAGGAGCTGGCAAACTTTGAGATGAAATACCAAGCGTCGCTTTTGTGAAGAATGAGTCTGATGCTGTGGATAGTTCGCTATGAATACAAGCCTGCCAGATGCAGTCAGATCTGTATTACCATTTGTTGCTGTTCCTGCCTTGCAAGTCCCCTTATTTCCAATGTCTCCTTTATAGACTTTTTCTGACATTACTATATTATTATTGTATTATTTCATTGTTTTATTTATTTAAGAAAATGAGAGGTGCTTTGCTTTTGCTTTGTATTTACCCTTATGAAACTTATCAGGTGATTTTTTTTCTCAGGCTTTCTGAATGTAACTCTGCCAAGTGCTAAATGCAGCAACACCTACTGAAATCAACAGGAAGGCTGAGCTTGTTCTGTATTTCAGAGGAAATTGCTGAGTTCTAGCAGAACTGGATCTTACGATTGCTGAACTCTCTTTATCTAACTGTAATTAGTTGTTGTTACACTGAAGACTGGATCATGTAAGCTTTTACTGAAGTATTTAGAATGAACACTACTCTTACAGTTGGTTGTTTACAGCTTGGTGGTCATGCTGATGGAAACTTTCTTAACAAAAGAAGGGATTTTTGAGAGAGATCTAGTAGAGTTTGAAAAATGATGTGATTCAGTTCTCCAACTCCTTGAAAACTGTTCTTAATATATACAAAAAGTAGCCTGAAATTAATCATCTGCAGATTGATACATCAGACTTTCCATAGTCAATGGTCTGACATGCCAAATGCATAATGTGATTGCAGGAGCAAAGTTGTGCAAGGAGAGGGTTGATGAGGAGCAGTCAGAAATTAAACACAGGCTTCCTGGAGGGGAGGAGACGACGTGCCAGTGCCATATGGAAAATCACATTCTTTCACAGCAACTTTGTTAGGGCACAGGGTTAAGGGTGCTGCACTTGCAGAAGTTCATCACTCCCCATTTCAACCTCAATTTCAAGCACTGCAACACTTCTGAAGGTTTGCTTCTCTTGTGCAGATAATGCTGGTGTCTTGTGAAATGAGGTCATTGTAGCTCTCACGTCTTGCTTTTGCCCTGACAACTTGCCTTCCCCCACCCCAACACCAGGGTCTGCAGGGCCCAGAAAATTAGGCTTTGTCCCTTGTAATCCTAAACTCCCATCCATTTATAACCAGAGAAGAAAAGGATTGAATTCAGTGTTCTTGTTATGGAAATAAGTTTTTATTCACTCAGTATCAACTGACAGTTAGAAGCGTATCTGATGTAATATGAATAAACTGTAGGCTGTTGACAGTAAAATATGCAGCTATAGTCCCACATTCTCCTAGAAACAGGGCTCTTACAAGGCTCAAGTGGCCTAGTGGGGAAAATCAGCTACCAATATTCTCATTTGATCTTTCTAATTACCCAAAGCCATGAGAAGTCCATGGTGGTTGATTCCCACTGCCCACGGTGGGCATTTCAGCAATTGGCAAGGTTTCATGGAGTAGAGCCTGAATGCAACCAGGGGTATTCAGTCATAGAGGGGATGTCAAAGTTACTGTTATGAGGCAACATGAAAACATCATACAGCCAAGTTTAAATGCTATGTTTGGTGACAAGAATTTGTTCCTGAAGTCGTAACGTATAAAAAGCCAAAATCTGTACCTTTAAAACACCCTGCCGCCCTAATCCAATCTACCAGTCTACTTTCTCTTTGAGTTTAGTCATTAAATATATATATATATATATTTAATTAATCTGTGCACTTTAAATTGCTGTTGGCTTCCAGAAATGCTGTCTTCTGCCCAGGGCTTGGAAATTTCTAGTTGAATAGAAATGCATTCATTGTAACAAAGAAAAAAACCCTTGCTGTAATTTCCTGTCAGTAACACAGAAATAAGAAAACACTAGGCTAATAAAAATGATAATCTGAGTTTACAACTGTTAACAAGATTCCTGAATAGAAATGGTGCTATTATGCACAAAGAACTTCTATCATTACTAGAGGAATGTACTATAAAATTATGAGTTTTATTTTTAGGACCCTGTCATCCACTCAGAAATCAACCTGTAATCTTACTTGTGAAATGCCATAAGTTTTGGCATCTTCCCTCCCCTCTTATTAATGAAATATTAAAGGAATTTTATAATTAGAAACTTGGATAACTTAGCTGTGAATTTCTTTACAGGAAAAAGCTGGCATAATTCTGTATTTCTTCCACATCTCTAACTCTCCACATACAGTCACTGCAAGTCTGAGTTGCGTGCAGCAAGGAGAATCAGGGTAAATCACAGACTTTGGCAACAATGGTGGGATTCCATCGGCTTCTTTCTCCCAAGAGAGGGCAGGTTCTCAGACTCTTCTCAGGACTCTGAAGAAGTACTTGAGAATATTTTCCCTCTTTCCCTGAATGGAATTATTTTTTAGTGTTACATTTCTGCTCAACTGAAGTACCATGCAGTCCTGTGAAAATGCTTAGATTTTAATCCTTGAGGATTTTCATTCTACTAATTTAAGAATTTTACATTTCTCTTCTAACTGCAAATAATTAATGACATCATACGGGACTTGTTGTGTTTCCATTTGATTTAACATGTTAGCTATGGTCCTCTTTTGTCAAGAACCATTCTTGAAGTTCTACATCACCAAAGGAAGCCATACCACTGTACCTGGCTCAGAATGTCCTCAAGTTTCTGGTCCTTCCTCTCTAGCTGATTGATAATATTGAGCCAACAATTCAATCCACAGGCCTGACAGCCAGTCACCTGTCCTTCATCTCCTGGTGATGGTTTGCTGCAGACTCCTTGGGACTCCTAACCCTGTGTAGGATAAAGGAAACACTAAAAATAATCTATTACCTCCTAATGACTTCATCACTCCCAAGGCAATAGAGCACACAGTATTTACCAGGTCGCTAGATCATAGAATCACAGAACGGTTTGGGCTGGAAGGGACCTTTTAAAGCTCATCCAGTTCCAACCCCCTGCCATGGGCAGGGGCGCCTTCCAGTAGAGCAGCTTTGCTCCAAGCCCTGTCCAACCTGGCCTTGAACACTGCCAGGGATGGAGCAGCCACAGCTTCTCTGGGCACCCTGTGCCAGCGCCTCAGCACCCTCACAGGGAAGAACTTCTTTCTAAGATCTAATCTAAAACTCCCTTCTTTCAGTTTAAAGCCATTCCCCCTTGTCCTGTCACTACAGGTCCCTGTAAAAAGATACGAATTAAGAATATAAACATTCTATAAGTTAAACAGTACAATATTAGCAAGAATCAAACTAAGTGAAAAGAGAAGTAGAATCCCAGAGAGCTCAGTTCTAGACTATAATTATTAAACAAACTCTTCCTTGGTTGCTTTTCATGCCACATGACCTGTGGAGGCTGGTAATTTCACTCGTATCCTAAAGCTAATGCATTCCAAAAGCTTTTGGAGCCACATCTTTCCTACTCACTGTGTTAAAGACACTTGCCATCTTTCTTGGAGTCAATAACAAGGGTGGAGCGACCCAAAAGCTCTGCATATATATTGTTTTAATTTGCTTTCTCAATCTGAAATCTCCAACTGCCTATGTATCACCCATGTAAGTGTTTGCTCTCTATTCCTAACATTTGAGCACCATAGGTAGGATTCATCTCATCCAAATTAAAATACCTATACTGTAGACACCTACATCAGAGTTATCGAACTTGGGGTCCCATTATAGTCAGGCAGAAAAAGCAGGCACTTTCAAGAAGTGATTTACCTGACCTATTTTAAACATCTATTTTCTCTGAATCCCGCAGAAGGATACCGCATTCAAGACTCAGATCATTTAACCACCAGTATTCCTCAAATTCTCTTAATTAACCGTACTGGTGCATTGCTTAATTTAAGCATCTTTTCCTCAACTGCTTGGCTTCTCGTATAACTTCTTCATTAAGACAAAGAACTTAAAACTCTGTAAATTACATTCCTTGCAAAGCAGTCATAGTGCTATTGATTTCTGAGCCTCATATACCAGACAATGGTCTTAAAACAAGGCTAATCATAGTAAAGTTAGGACTGGATTGCATAGACAGGATGTCATCCACTTATATCATTAGCCCTCAAGAACTGCTGGTGGACTGCTGTCACAAGGGCATTCCAAGCAGTGTGTTTAATGTACAGTTAATCTTGTATTTAATCGTACAATTAATCCTCATGGTTACTTTCATTAGGCTGAGCTGATCTAGCAAAAGGAGGTGCTTCAATTGGTTTATTTGTTCCATTTAGCAAACCATTGGCATTTAACAGTTATGCTACAATGCTTTAAAAGATCTAAAAGTCAGGAAACTCCATGAGTATGATGAAGTCTACCTAATTTAGACACCACCATTTTAATGAGGTGATGTTCTGGATGTAAGTTCCTTTACCCAGCGGAAGCTGTGTGCATCTGAAAGCTTCCAGACAGACAATTTGGCTTCCTAAATCTGTACAGCTAAGGCTGCATTTACAGTGCTAGAAGTATCTGCTACAAAGAGATCCCTGGCTCCCAGATATTGCAATGTGCCTCATCCCCATGTCGCATGTGGCCATATGTGGAGGGGTTGGTTGTGTCCTCTTTGCCCTGCGCTTGGCCCCAGATGTTTGCTTTTGTGCCTGAGTACACAGCATGAAGGTTTTTGGGTGATGTTGGTGAGCTCACAACACACTTAAACAGACAATTAAGAGGAGCAGAGGGAGCCAGTGTTGAAGCATCCTTGTTTGTAAATTCTAGAGGAAAAGGTGCCTAAGGATGTCCATAAGCAGCATCACAGTTAGGTTAATCTTCAAGGAGAATCTGATTAATTTCAAAAGTAACTGTGTCAGCACATAAATATATTTCAATATATACATAAAATACACAATATGGCTGTGAGAGACATACGATCTCACAAGATAGCTAAGACACCCAGTGATATGCCACACTGTATATCGGATGAATCCCTAAGGATTCATTTCATTCTTCACTTAGGTAACCTTCATCATCCTAAAGATTAAGTGTAGGTTTGGTTTAAGGTAAAGAAACAGGTTTCTAAAACTCATTTAAATATAAAATGGTTGATCATAAGACATTGTTTAAGTTGGAAAAGACCTTTAAGGTAGAGTCAACCATTAACACAGTGCTGCCAAACCCACCACCAAACCATGTCCTCAAGGACCACATCTACATGTTTTTTAAATACTTCCAGGGATGGAGACTCCACCACTGCCCTGTGCAGCCTGTTCCAGTGCTTGACTGAGGTCATTCTATCCTGAACCCAAGTCCTGCAGTGTTTTGCAGAAGTGGTTTTTATTCAGACTAGGACAGTGGATGGATTTTGAAACGTGCAGAAAGCATTGTAATATGCAATATAACTGCTACCCAATAAAAGAGCTCTGAACATAGGATTTGATCTCTTATACATTTGTTATTTTCAGTGATTAATGTATAAGCACTGTACAAGGCACTGACACAGTGAACAATCCTGAAGGCTTGTTGCTTGCATTTTGGATAACAAGAGACGGAAGCATAGATTAATAGTGGCTCTTAATCAATCTGATGCAGTCAATGTTTTCCATAGGAACTCCATTAATAAGCAGCTTTACTAACGTCTCTTGGTCTATCCTAAGTCACTGACAATTATGAAGGACATATGCATATTAAACAAAGGTTTTACACTCGAGTGAAGAGCAATAGCAGCCTAGCCAGTGTCATGCAGTAAGAGAGACCACATTCACAGGGCATTAAAGGCTGGGTATTCTTGCTGAACAGGTTTACACATTTAAGCCTTGATCCTGCAAGGACTTATACACATGCTTAACCTTACATACTGTGAATGAAATCCTGGGCCTCTCAAAATCAATGACAAAACTCCACTGACTTCAAAGGGCCACTCTGAATAACCTCTTTGGAATCAGTGCAGCCACACAGAGTGCTGAAGTACGTGAACTGATCTCCCTCAACCTTGCTTCCTTGCGTGAAGTCTTAAGAGATTGAGGGATCTAAGTGTATCTTTTAAAACACTTCTGTCTCACAACGAACTATGAGCATTCAAAGATGCTTTCTTGTCTAATCTGTGTTCTTTAGGGGCTTTGCCCAAATCCCATGGTAAAACCTGTAGGAGTGGTTTCTGATGGAGAAGTCTGTGAGCAATCTATAATGCAATGCTCTCCCTGGCTAGTATTGCACCCTGAGCAGCTTGTTTTCTTTACTCTTCAGAAGATCCAGTTCCTGGATCTATAACTCACATGATTTTATAGGAAATCTGTGAAAAATCTATTGAAATGACAGGTCAGAAAAGCAATAAAATATGAATTTATGCCGGATCTAACTGCTGTTTTTCATCTGCTTGCTGCTAGTAATTGAGATTCCCTGCTGCAGAATCTAACAGCTGTCCCAGGATCTGTTGGACACCAGAGACCCAATCCTGGCTTTGCCTCCATTTGTAAAAGAGTCTCAAGGTAATAGCACCCCTGAGACCCACTGGGGAGTCCTGAGAAGTTTGGTAAAGAGCTGAGGAGGAGATAAAGGGGTATTTACCCCATTTTTCAGCATAGAACCCTTCCAGAGCAGGTAAAGTCAATGATCCTTTCCTCCTTCACAGACCTTCTGGTTCTACACGCGATGCAACGCATACTCAGCCTTCATGGTGGCTGGAATGCTGAAGCTGAAGAGGCTCTTTGGCATCCCTGGGTAACTGCAGTGCCTCAGCTCCAGCATGCTGGTAACGCTCATGCTGGTAAATGTAGACCTTGTGAGCAAAACATCTAACAACTGGCGTGCAGATACACCACTGAGACTTGAGAGTGGTAGGAACTACAAAAGTTTTGGCTATCATCTCTGTAAGCTGGCAAGAAGATTTGTGAGGACAATTATCCCTACTGTAACAGGGCATAAGTGCTTGGAAAAGAGATTTATAAAGATTTGCATCCCGGTTATGCTTTAGGATTAGTCTATGTTAGCATTTGTGCAAGCCAAATTCTCTCTTCTCACCTAAATTTGTGGCAGTCATTGGAAAAGAAGAATAGGCTGGGTGACCCTCGCAAAACTTCTTGTCTATTTCAGCATATTCCTCTGACACGTTTCATTGCTCCAGCAGCTAAAAAAGTCCCCAGACTATATTCCTTTTTTTTTTTTTTTGGCCTTTACTGTAAAGGTATTTTAATTTCATCTTCATCATGCTCCCGTACCAATGAGCTTTACCTATTCCCAGCAAAGTCCCGTGTGAAATTCTTACCCACAGAGATTACAGAAATTTATTGCTTCACTGGCATGGTCAAGTTGCCACAAAATTGCATTTGTTAATGTAGCTATGAAAACACATGGCACCTGCCATCTCGGAGCATAAGGGTTTTAAATATGGCTGGGAAGAATTTAGGAATGCCTATAAAATGGATCTTGGTCATGTCAGTTTAGCTTTAGGAAGGAGACCGTGCTATAAAATCCTCACCCATAATTGGACACAAGTGACAGCTTTACTTAACTAGTGTTCACAAATGAACGAGCAATGAAAATGTTCTGCTTTTCTCACCCTAGAAGAATCACCATGGCAGATGTTAACACTGTTGAGAACAGCTTTATTGTAACTACAGGTGAGACAAATGGGGGTTTTATTAGTCTGGGCATTGAGGGAAAGGGAGGGAGGGTAAAAGTCTTATCGAGTGCTGTTCCAAAGGAATGCAATGTACATTATCAAACACATTGGTCGGCACACACAGTGCTCTAAAACAGGGGCTATTCTGTGCCCATGAATTCATGAGCATGCCTGCTTTCTTGTTTGCTTTTTAAGTAGCCCATACCCAGAATCACAAGTTGTACATATTCTGCTTTTTTTTGCTCATGCCTATCTGTGCCCATTTAAATCGATGGCAAATTTCTAATTTCATTGATAATTTAAGGTAATCAATGACTTAAAGCCTGGGAACCCAGTGATCTGCAAAAGAGACAATGTTGTTTCTCTGATGAAAGTCCTGAGAAAAGGCTTGATCCAGTGTCTGCTGGATCCTTTCTGTTCATTTTCATGAGCTTACAATTGGTCCCTAACACAATGTGCATTCAGTAGAAATCAGCACTGTTTTTTCAGGCACTGATCCAGTAAAGCCCTTAATTGTGTGCTTAAGATTATGGTATGGGAACAGTCCCATAGAAGCCACTGCAACCACAGAAATGCCTAAAGTCCAGCCAGTAAATAAAGGTTTTCTTGCTCGAGTATCCTCATAGTTTTTTCAGCCAACCACCTCTGCCAAGCAAACCAACAAGTAGTTTCTAGAAATCCCACACTTTGAGATGACAGAAATGTGGTAATATTCAGATTTGTACCCAAATTTTTTAGCTGCTTTATACTTCTTTATGCCCAGGTATAATAAGACACTTGACTGCAATTGTGGTATGAATAGGAATACTTGCAGCTTGAAATACAAGTCTCCCTCCCCTTTCAGATTCAGGGAACGCTCTCACGCAGCATTGCTCTGAGTGTCAGCCTAATTTCTAAATAGAATAACACATTAAAATTTATAAAAAGTAAAACTGTTTGCAGTATAAGCAGGAGAATATTCTCTGTACTTAAAGCAGCTTGTCCTGAACTCTCTAACCAGGTGCCTTCTTAGAAGAGCTGCTTGAAAGGAGTTTGTGAATTCATGCCATGTGAAGACCATATTGTTTAACTGCTTCACTTAAGCTCATCCCATTTAACTAGAGGGTACCATATTTCTGCATCATCTTGCTTTCATGAAACCTGTGATATTCACCAGGTTTTTCAGGTAATGCTGTTTACAGCAAGCACTGCCTATGGTGTTTCCAAAAGTTTCCTGCTGTCAGAAGCATGAGGGCCAGACTGAAAATATTGGTTTGGGAGAATGTAATCTTTTCAGTACAGGCTTTGGTCAGCGTGATTGTGTTCAGTGTAAGTGCCTAATAGTAATGATGTCCAGGCATAGGGCCAAATGCTAAAACTGCCCCCAGAGTGAATATACTCATACTCTGCAAGAGAAGCAGTAAAGTATGCCCATATTCTGGCCAGCAACATCCGAAAGCACAGCTCCCCATGAGGATAATTCTTGCCAGGAGTATGAATAAGCTGCATTGAGGCTATGCATTATGGCAACGACTGCATCAGGGACTGCTAAGTAACTCATAAATAAACAGTCTCTGCTGCCCCCCAATTCCTGTATCGAGCTTCGGAAGGTACTTTATGTAGGTCCAAGTATGAAAGGCTTGTACAGTGGCCTCAATGGACTTTGAGAGGTGCCAAAACAGAGGTGGCTACTTTCCATCTCCTGCTCATGCAACTGGCCATGATTTTCCTGGCAAGGACAAATAGACAGCGCCTAGAAGGATTTGGCTTCTATTCCTCAACTCATATTCATCATTCAAACTAGTCCAGTGAAGTTACGAAGCCAGGAGCTCCTGTTATCATAGGATAAAGAATCCACAACAGCTGAAATCTTTATTAATAAATGAATAAACCCAGAAAAAATGGACACACTTTAATAAACCCACCAACCATTTGTTTCGGGCATGCAAGTGTATTTATACCCACATAAGAACTGCATTAAAATGTAGGGGTTTTGCATTAGTGCTCATTTCAGTTTTGTTTTCCTGGGAACAACTGAAGCCTATAGGCCTGCCAGACCTTCTGCTAGTATAAATCAGTGACCCATTGAAGTCTGCTGAGCATCTGCCCCAGAGTGGCAAATGTTGGTCTCTAGAGCCTGACTGATCTTTAAGGATGATAGAAGTTACTGATCCAACTTGTACTTGTTTTGCATAACACAGAGAAAATCATTTTATCCAGGAATTCCTACACTAGGGATAATGACATTCTGTAAGGCTGTAGTATAGGTTAACTGTATTCTTGCAGGAAAGCATCCTGTCTTGTTTTAGAGGTTTCAAACTTGCTTATATAGGTGCAGTATTCAAAGTTTTGCGCAGACAGGTAGTAGACAAGATAACAAAGAATATGAGCATTAGACCTCTATACTGCTCTATACTGTTCCTTCATATTAGAAACTTTCCCAGTTCTAACTGTTGACATGCAAAGACCCAGATGCTACTTCTTAGCAGCAGAATTGCAAATTCTGAGTTCAAATAAGCCAATAAAGTCATTTTCTAGAAGGCAATACTCTGTCTGTGTACTCTTTTTCTTCAAATACATTTTCTTGCCTTTCAAGACATTTCATAATCTACCACACAGACAACAACTTTTGGAAAATCGTGGAAATATCAGTTGATGTGTCTATCTAAAAAAAAAGCTGTATAATTTAGAGCAAGGATAATGAATCTCTTCTGTAAGTGAAGTCAAACTGACCATCATAAAGCAAAAAAACATTTTCATAGAGTAATTTTCTTTCTGTCCTTCTCTTTCATTAGTAAAAGAATGAACTTCTGTGCAGTAGCCACTGACTTTTTACTAGAACAAAAATGGTGACCTATGATCCCTAGATCCCTACCAGTGATTTATCTTATATAAATGTGTATCTCTGCTTAATTTTCACAAAATACATGGGGATAAAATAAATAATGTTGAAATGGGACAGGAGGCACTTCGAAAGGAACTTTCAAATGCTGTAAAGCTAGTTTGGGGAACTTAACACAAAAGATACCTCATGCCTCGAACTTTCTTTATGGAGGTCCATTGTTCAGTCACTGTCTTGAAATTCATTTTCTTGGGTAGGCAAACTTGTTCTCAGAAAGGTAATAAAACTGGTTTTGAAAGCCCTGGTGATAGTTGTTCATGTTCCTGTTGTCAGTACCTTACTTGTGGCCATGCCTCTGTGATTATGTCAGTACTGGGGAACAAAGAGTCGAGGACCACCCTATACCCTCAAGGCATGTTGGCATGACACAACTCATATTCATCTTCATACATTCTGTGCCACCCCAAACAGAACTGACGGCATCCAAACTTGCTCTTGGTACCTGCTGTACCTCAACCCAAGCTTGAATGATTTGAAGGGAAGTGTTAGTAGGAGCAGCCTGAAGCTCCCCAGGGGAGCACAGTGTCAACTAAAGGTCTGTGAATGATCAGGCAGCAATGCTTAAGCCTTAACCCTGGCCTTGAATTCTTTTATTAGTATAGACATAACTAATAGAAATACAGAGCAAAGAGACTCTCCTCTTCAGAGTGCTCACCTTCTCTGATCTGAACTTCGTACTGGTGCAGTTTCATACCTTGCCAACCCTGTTACAGAGGACCTGAAATCAGGAGATGGGAGTAATTGCTACCAGGTGATTGTATAGATTAAGTAGGACCTTTTCAAGTGTAAAAGTAGATCCCTAACCTATGTAATGAAAATTCAGTGTATGGATATATCTACAAGACATCCCTAAAACTTGATGTTCTAGAGGATAGCTTTACTTTTAAAGGCTGCTTTAAGCATCTCTTGTTCCTCACTGATAGAGACAGGACAATGAGCTGGATAGACATCTGATCTAACCTGGTGCAACCCTGGCACAAAATCCTTCTGTTACCTGAAGGGTTGTGGGCAAATGCAAGCATGTTTTCTGCTTTCCTTAGACAAAAGAAGGCTGGCTGTTGGTACTGAGCTAATGAGACCTGATGAGTGCTGCTGGAGCAGAGCTGGCTTTCAGACCAAGCACGCCTGTATCCATCCAAATAAACACACCAGGTACTCATCAATATGGCCTTGTCCAGGAGCAAGCTGGATTCTGAACAAGCATCCAAAGATATAAAAGTATAAATATGCTGATCCTGTCCCTTTGGAAAAGTTGGTTGCATACATTTAACAGAGCAGGAGGGGGTGAGGGAGTGGGTGTTGTGTTATTCTACTCACTTCAAATGTCAGTTTAGATTATTTTTCTAATTGAGTCTTGATATTTCACTGCTTCCCATATTCCCCTAAATGATTATTAACAAATAAACAGATCTTTCTTAGTTCTTTCTGAAACAATGATGGCAAAGGCTTCATTTCAGATGCAAGAACTCCAGTTTAGGCAAAAATTATTTCTGGCAATGCAGCACGTCTCATCATGCAGACACGTTTGCCAATATTACTATGTCTTTTGGTATGTGTTGTGCAAGAAACAATGGCAGAACATGTTCCAGTCCTGGTTTTATTAAATGAAAAATACAGACCAGCAAAAAGTGTTATGTCAGTGGAAAATAAGAACATAATATATGTATATGATATGATGATGTGAAAATGCAGACAGAGGACCACATCACCATGATTTCCTTCTGCAAGGTTTTGGCAGATTTTCTACACGTCTAGCCAGTTTAAAATTAGCAGGGTTAGATGTCTAAAGTTTAATATAATTTGGATTTATCAATACCAGACTCCTCTGAGGAAAAATAGGTCCCTTTTCCACAGGACAGATAAGTCTTCCCAGAGCATTTTCCAGACCGATCTCTTCTGCACATCGCTTTGCCAACTGGAACCTTTTGATCTCAACATCCTTAGTGCCAAATTCTTTAATGGTGTAAATGAGTGAAACTCCACCTAAGGCAGTGGAGCAGATCCCATTTACACCTGCAGAGAACTTGGCTTTGATTCTGTAGCCAAGGAGAGATTAAAACCATTGGTTCTAGTAGATTTCTTAGCCTGTAAAAATGCTCTTCATCTCCAGTTGCAGATAGCTCTGTTATCCAGTTCAAATATGAGAAGGAAAAGCAGCAGAAAATGCTGTTGAAGGGGTGAATCCTGGACAGGAAGGATGATACACTGGAGGATTTAATGGGATTTGGCGATCTCTATCATACGATCAAGTATGCATTATCATAATTCTGATTTGGATCCCTTCACTTGCTCTCTGTGCAGTTTTTTCCCAGATCTCCTAATATGAAACACTCATTCCAGATTGCTCTTTGAAGAAGGCAGCCAGTGATACATCAGAGATTAAATGAGTCACTCATGATGGATTGTGTTTCATGGCTTTATATACCACAGAAAATTATGCATTTTACACTACTTTGTAAAATAACCATTTATCTAAGTAAACATATTGACTCCTTTTGGGTTCATATGAAAACTATCCTGTGTTGTGAATCTTAATTTAGCAAGCTCTTGACAGGCAGGAACAACGACAGGTAACAATGATGGGGAAGAATCAGTTACTTAAATGTCAATAGAGGGAGTTTAAAAAATGAGACAAATTAGATCAATTTGTTCTCTAGTGTCCAATCAGAGTTCCAGACGTTACAACTTTTACCACCTTTTCCCCTCTCAAATATAAAAACAGACCCCAAATCCTTAGAATTTGTGGTGCAGTTATATGCTCTTATGGTGCCGATTCAACCATGACAACAGCACATGCTAGAGAAAGAAATGAGGCTGAGTGGTTAGAATAAAGTGAAACAGTTGAATACCATTTTCCAGGGATTCTAACTTTTATCTTTCAAACACTCACTGTAGGTACCAAAGCAAGATATCTCTTTGCCAAAAAACTCAGTTTGCACATCTGTAATATGGGAATTATACTTCTGAGCCAGGTTCTCTCTCTGGGGTCGTTCTGTGCAGGTCACTGCAACGTTTAGACATCTGACAGTGGCAAAATTGGATCAGAATAAATGCTCCCCAATTCCTCTTCTGAGTTGAAAGTGTCAGAAGGCTTATGCCTTCTAAGGACTGTGCAAGAACACAGTCCAAAAATGTGGGTCTAATGGACTCATCCGAGGCCCTTTGGAAAGCCCTATATTTGTCCAGGAGTACAGGTTACCACTAATGAAGTATCACTCAGCTTTCAGTGTTGTAGCTGACCATTTCTACTTGTTACCCCAGATGCACTTAATTAGCGTACCCACCTAACTTCTGTCCTTTTCTCATCCTTTTCCTGCTAAGCATTTACACCCCTCTCACACATGGTAGGATTCAAGACGCCGAGTGACTTCAGCAAACTCTGTATCAGACTTGTAATCATTTCAAGCCTGTGACTAGCTTGCTCAAAGTATTTAGGATGAATCAACTCAGAGACAAAGAAGAATATCAGAACAAAGTACTATCTTATGTATTTCTGCTTCCCCAAAGGTTTACTCTTCAAAAAAATCCATTGTCCTACATGTAATGTAAAATAATTCACCATGGAGCAAAACATTGTATCATGATACAGATCTGGGCAGTGATTGAAATAATAACAGACTGTTTAATTGCTAAATTACAGTGGTGATATTATGAAATAACATATTATATCCGCATTTATAATAAATTAATCCATCATGATTAAAGGTCTCTCAGTGAATACCAAATGAATTATTACATGATTGGCCTTTATAAGTATAAGCCTTTAAAATTATGCAGTATTCTGCAAGCAGCTTACAGCCTTCAGAATAAAGTTGCAATGAGAAAAATGTGTCACAAAAAACCTATTCTACATTTCATGCAAAACACCTTTTCTTTCAGAACATTTTTACATTGAATTTGTTAGCAATTACAACAGATAGATAGCTTTTTAACAGGAGAAAATATGTCCATAATCACACAGTGTTTAGGGGAGAGGGGAAAATTACCACAATATGACTAATTTTATGAAAGACATCTGTCATTTTCTGCTGTTGTAATACAAGCTGTTTAGTAAGTAAATTTAATTAACCATATTTCTCATTTTAAAAAGGAGGAAAAAAGGCTTTTACAGCGTGCCAGGAGCATATCCCTTGAATATAGTTTGTTTAATGTTCCCAATTAGACTGAATCATCAAATTTTCTGAACCTTAAATATCTCAAATTAATTTGTTTCCTCATTGTTTTTCTGTATTTTATTTTGCAGCCATTTGTACAGTGGAGTACATGTTGTTTATTGTTGATATTGCTGGTTTAGGCTCTGCTTGAAACTGAGTTTTTTGCTGCTAGGTATTGTACATAAAGAAAGAAGTCTCTATCAAGAAGTTTCCTGTTGAAAAAGAGTGACATGCAAAGAGTGTGAAGTGAGAAAGGCAGGGAAAGCAGGTGTACCTGCCCCCCACCATACATAATTCAGTGAAACATCTGAGTCTTGATCTAGTGTTGAATCAAATACTAGGCCATGCTATACTTCAAGCTTATAAAAGGATGCAATTTGAAGTCAATGGTAAGCTCATGCTTAGGAGTACAAAATTCCCTCTGTTGCTCATAATATTTGCCGACCCGGTCTTTTTTCTAATGAGGATAACATACATTTTCACTAAATACTAACTTCCCCTAATTCATGGAGCTTACAGCAAAAAAAAGGAAGTTCTGTAGGGGCCTTTTAGTCACAATATAAAGAAGCTTATACTATAACATGGCTCCCCCTCAAAATGCTGCCAGCATTTATGCAACCAAACAACCAAACAGAAAGCTATGCTATTGATATCAGTGCACATGTGACATCAGTAGTCAGTAGTTTCACTGACTAGAACTGTGTCCTGGGTTCAGCAGCAGCAGTCATTTTTCTCCTTCTTGGTAGCTGGTGCAGCACTGTGTTTTTGAATTTCATCCTGGGAACAGCACTGATAACACCGATGATTTCAGTTACTGCTTAGTAATGTTTAGTCTGACCAAGGACTTTCTGAGCCTCATGCTCTGCCAGGGAAGAGGGGAAGCTGGGAGAAAGCAGAGACAGGGCACCTGACCCCAACTGACCAAAGAGGTATTCCATACCACAGCACGTCATGGCCAGGATGCAAAAACGGAGGGCAGAGACCCAGAAGGGTGGGGATTCGCTGCTGGGTCAGGCTGGGTATCGGTGGTGAGCAGTTGTATTCTCTTTGCTTGCATTTCCCATAGCATTACCATTATTAGTGGTAGCAGCAGTTGTTTGTGTTGTACCTTAGTAACTGGACTGTTCTTATCTCAACCTGTGGGAGTTGCATTCTTTCAGTTCTCCTCCCCATCCCCCTGGGAGCTGGGGGGAAGAAAGAGGGGGGAGTGAGTGAGCAAACTGCATGTCTGACTGGTTAAACCACGACAAAGTAAAGTCTGACTAGAAATCACAATTCAACCTCAGTTTACAAAAAAAAAAACACCTTAAATACTACTAAAATAGTCGGTTGTAAACTAATATAGCATGTTTTCTAGTTGTTCAAACTACTTTTAAGGGTACTTAAGCTAGTAGAAGCTACTCGCTTGCTAAACAAAACCTCTTGGCAAATTTCTGATGTTAGTGCACCTTCTTAATTCTGCTCCTAAATTTATGCACCATCCAATATTTAATATCTGCTGGTTTTGTACACAGGGGAAGACTTCTTCCCTCTTCGGAAAAAAAAGCGATCACTGCAAAAAATACCCATGCCCACTGCCTGAATATGCTGAACTGTGCAGAATTTCACAAAAGAATGAAAGATATATATGGGTTTTTTTAATTTACTTTTATTTAGAAACATCTACATAGGTTATGAATGGAGAGCACAGCATTAATTCTGGCAAGCTTTTATTACCTAAAAGTTGGATTTAGGAAGTCTAATTGTATATATTATGTGTCTGGTAATTAGACAGCATCATTCACTTAATAGTGTGATAGAGTTACGAAATGTGAAGAAAAAATCAGTCCAGAATATAATAAATTGTTTAGTGGGGTGAAATAATCATGAAGAGAAGTGAATGGGGAAAACTGGAGGAACTTCGTTATCCTCATGTATGCGCCCACGTTGTAAGTCTGCCAGGATACCTGCAAGCTTAAACACTGCATCAAGTCCTTTAGACCAAGGTTCTCCTCCATGACTTTGCAGGAGGACAGTCTAATTCCAGTAAATGCCCCCTGTGCTCTGAATAAGGACTTTAAATGTGTTGCATTGGAGTAGGGCCAGAAAATGAGCAGAAAATTGCTAGGTTATGTTGTAGAATCATAGAATCATAGAATAGTCAGGGTTGGAAAGGACCTTAAGATCATCCAGTTCCAACCCCCCTGCCATGGCCAGGGACACCTCACACTAAGCAATGCCACCCAAGGTTCTGTCCAACCTGGCCTTGAACACCGCCAGCGATGGAGCATTCACAACTTCCCTGGGCAACCCATTCCAGTGCATCA